>JAIQCH010000143.1:0-23651 GCA_029691765.1 Entomobrya proxima
AGACTGCAACCTCTCCCATTTTATATAATTTTAGTACACACTTTAGCGTATGCAAGTTTAAAAATAATTCACAAAATTATATTATTTTGCGAACTTTGGAGCGGTATGTTGAGAAATATATAGCGTTTAAGTTGCTGTTTCAGAAAAAAATTAGAACAATCAACAAGATCAAATGAACAGGCACAATATGCGATGGGATGAAGCCAAAATCATTTGCACGTTTGAGTACATCTGCATACAGAAAGCTAAGCATAAGAATCAGCCTCTGCTGAACCAGAAATTTCAGTTTGACAAGAAATACTTGCAAGTTGATGTACAATCAGAAAAATTAGTGAAGATGACTCTATGCTACAACGGCTGCAAAAAAGTGTTAATAACTTTGTGTAATTACTTTGTAACTTTCTATTTTGTCAACGCTATAACGATATCCTACCATCTACACTCTTAAAAAAATACATTAAGTAAATTCTTAGCTTTCACAAGCAGCAGATCCCCCTCAAGTTTTCTCCTTCCTACCAATCAGTATTTAAATTTGTATCTGTAAACATCAGTCATAAATCTATTAGCATTGTTTACATTGACATTTTTTAAATTTTTTATAATAATGTAGGACTTGTAGCTATACTCACTTTAATTCCCGATTTTATTTATTTAGCACAAGTTTTCATTTTTTAGGTTATCTTACTTTCCCTCAATTTGCTTTCTTTTTGAATCCTACAAACACAGCAAAAATACTTATTACTTTCATTTGCGTTATTGCTGTATAAAGGCATGAGTTGTCATCACCTACTTGATTTCCTTCACTTTTTGAAACAGTCCTAGAACAAATGCAGCAAAATCTCCAATGTTCAGATTCCCGTCGCAGTATCCCGATTTCATTTTGCAGCAAAATTGTTGCAAATGGAGATATCGCTACCAGAAATAAATACATTGCATCCGTTTCAGACATTGGTAATTTTTTCAACACTGCACACGATTTAAAAAATATGTAATTACATTATTTTACAAATTTACGTATTTCTGCAATTGGAAACGGCAACATTTTCCCCACCAAACCAATTACTAATTACAAATATATTATCTATTTACCATTTCAGGTCTTGAAATTAAGTAATCCTTCATCCAAAAGATTTAGTTGGAATCTAGATAAATTGCATTGTCCATAGCTATCCGGTTGTCCTGAATCAGACGGATGTTTTTGCAAATAGTAACATGGCACCAAAAACACGAAAGATCTAGATATTACAAGTGTATGTTATTTTTGAAATCCAATAAAAGCTTTTTGTGTCCTACTACAAATTGCTTTGAACCATTGTAAATCGTATTAATAAAATAAATAGGCAAGCACTGACCTTGAAATTTGTTTAAAATTAGATCTCCCACCCAACTACACAACCAGGTTGATCTGGAAATTCACTCACAATTACTAGACCACCACACAAATATTACAATATCCAAACTCTCAATAATATAACACCTTAAGTTTCAGCAAATTTTCAATTAAAATTTTTGATCATATTTATTTGTGAAATGAACTTACTTCACTTTATTAAAAATGCACCAGCTTTCTGTATCGGCACTTGTTTACTGTCTGGACTGAGCTGAAAATCTTCTACGTATTTGCAAAAAAGTACATCTGAAGGTTAGTCTTTTTTCTATGCTTTACCTGCTATCATACCCACAAACCAACACATCCTAGAAGATGAACAGACTTGTACAAAGCGTATGCTGAAGCTGAACTGATACTTGTGTACATATTTTAGATGGGTCATTGGTCTCAAGAAAAAAAGATAAAGTAAACGCCTCGGGGTATGTAGGTTGTGGACGGGCTTCATTCCTCGATCCGAAGATCAGCGTCTACACAGAAATCCTATCTCGACCCACGCTTTGCTCGAACTGTGTTGGTATGTGCACTTGGCGTTTAAAATTTCTGATGGTTTCACGAAACTGCATTCTGTATTGCGTGTATGGCTACACGAAAAAAGACGTTTTGCTTTGCATTGTCATTCATGACCACCTTCATGTTTTGCTATCGGAAAAGGAAAAAATCGTGCTATGAAGTTTCACCAAATACCCTGAATGAAAACAAGAAATATCAATAAGCATTTTTGAAGATTTATCTGTTCAGATGATCAACATGTATTGGCGTCATAGCAGAAAAACCAATAATGAAATAAAATGTAGAAAATTTTTTGTGACAACAACAGCCGACAATCTTGTACTCTACAAGTTTTGATGCTCAGTAGAATTACTTATTTATTTCACAGCCCTGTATATTGTAGGATAATGGAAGTTCATTTCCAAAGAGAATGAATCCAACTTCTTCTGTTGCCAATCTGATGATACCGTCTTGATCGAAACAAAGAGTTCGGCAATAACCCTGCATACCTAAACACATTTTTAAATGTAAAAAAGGTAAGAACTTGTAAAAAATAAAATAAAAAAACTCTACTGAACTCAAGCATACCTAACCTGAAACATGCTAGTGAGTGCATTGAAGGAAAACCGGTTTCTAAAAATATTATTCCATTCATCTTTGTGTGCATGGTATTTGGTACGCCAAACAAAGCTGGAGAAACATAATGAAGATAAAACTTTTGTCAGCTGCTGCTGCCTGTGATGCGGTTACCAGCTTAACACTGCTGCTCTTTATGTTGACTGAACAAATTGCTATGGTATTCACGAAAGTCACAAATCAAATGTTTACAGTTACATTCATAATGAGAGTAGCAAGATGAGTACGTGATCAAATCTTCTCAGCTCTACTTGTTTTTTATCAGATGAAACGTTTTCCTGTCCATCTTTTCTTTGTGCTTTTCTGACGAGTTGGCTTTGGTAACCTGTAGCTATCATCATCAAAATTTCTGTTTGTCACGGTCACCTACTACCATTTCTGCTTCTATAGGGATTAGGTACTTACTTTTCTCCGCATAAATTCCAGTAAATACTTCAAGGTCGTCAGTTTTGGTCGATTTCAAAGACGCTTCCAGTGAAGACAAATTGGCACCGAGCAAAAATGTTACTTAATTTGATTTTCCTTTTATGTGTCAGGTCTATCAACCACTTATGTGCAATAAAATACGATCAAAGCAAAATGTTATAATAATACGTTCATAGACTTTCATCATTTTCATTTTACTAATAAAACTACATATAATTCGTTAACATAGACTATATGCATTTAACATTTAAGGGCTTGTATACAATTTTTGTACTTATTTCAAACAATACTAACCTTACACAACTCATGTAGTAGCTCTAACATAAAGCGAAAAAACAGGAGTCGTTTTCTGCCAGTTTTGCTTTCTTTTAACACAACAACAAACAAAACTCCATTTAGGAAAAAACAACAGTTGTATGCTTATTATTTAGTTATTATTATATTTATATTTTTCTGTATTTAATTTTTAATACTATCATGCTAAACAACAGTTACTGTATACCCTGGAAGATTGTTTTGCCATTTTGCATTTTGTGCATAATTCCTAATGTAAACTTATTCGTGTAACAGATAAACAATAAACATTTTAGGACAATTTCAGATATAAATGTTTGGTAAGCTATCATTTAAATATATTTTCAATGCCATTAATATTATTAAAAACCAGAACAAAATTAATATGTTTTTCTAATTATTGTCGTAATGTTATACATAAGAGTTTTCTAATGTTCAAATGCTTATCAAAAATATATCAATTATTTGTACCTACATTGTCGATATTTGTTTTTTACGGAAATAATTCGATAAACAATTTACCGATGCATTAAAAACATGTTAAGTTCAAAATTGTTTACATAAATTTGCTTCGTGTAAATATCTACAGGCAACTTTTGTTCCTACATTTATAACCATCTTAGTATAAATGTATGCCAAAACGAACATTAAATCTCGTAAATACGTGGTAACAACAATATATGGTGATTACAAATTACAAAAGCAATTTGTGGCTTGCTAAGTATTTAAAGTAAAAATAACCGGAACTTAGTACATCTGGTTCCATGTTTCTCATATTTACATTGCGAAATATATTCGTAATTTGCTAGGAGGACTGTATACATTTCAAACAAACTTCCGTTTTCTACATTTCAATTTGATGGCCACCTAATTTTTGTTTTAACCTTCAGACACCACTATTACCAACAAATCTTCAAGTACTTTGTGTGTGGTATCAGTACAAACTTCACTAGCTTTGCTTGTAGTTCTTTTATACTTAGTTGCACTCATGCATTCAACAAATCAATTTCAAAATCAAGCAACATTTGTTTGCAGTATACTTCCTGCTTACTGATTCAAGGGAACAAATAAAGTAAATTATATAAAAGGCATTTCTTGAAGTAACTCACGTGTGTAGTTGCCGTAGACCGCAAAATACGTTTAAAAAAATTCTTTCAACATGAATCTAAGTTTTGTTGCGTTTTTTGATTATGCATCAGTGAAGCAGAGTGGAGTACTATAACGTGGGTCAGGAGAAATGAACTTAAGAATTAATATAATTCTCTCGGGATTTTTAGAGTTGGTTGAATATCTTAGGAGAGAAGGTTACAGTAATTTTATAACTTTAGGATCTACTCTCTACATTTTAAAATTGTAAAATATTTGTCAAAATCAGCACAACGATTTCGTGATGTTATGCTGGCAGCCTTATGCTAAAAGCATAGGTGTTTTACACGTTGCAAACCCGATACAATCACTTGTAAAAACTGAAAATCGTTAACCTTAACGATGAATGTGCTGCATCTTTCTCATTTCGTGTCAATATGTAAGAATTAAAGTTAAACATTTATAATCTGTTATCAATTTTTCTATGTTGGATTTCGGCATAAGGGCCCATGTATTGCACGAATTGTCATATGACGACTATTTTTGCCATGTCTTGGAATGGAGAAAGTATTTGCTTATTTGCACCTAGGCCATAATTTGCAAACTCAGATTGAAAAAAGCCAACATAGTTTTCAAAAGAATTTAAACTTTAATATTGGTGGAGAGAAGAGTTGTGTGAAATACCAAACAATCATACATTGTGCTAGGTATATTCATTGCAGCCGTAGTAAAATCAGTAAGTATAGTCAAAACGTGACTACTAAATAACACGCAATTATATGCAATTATAACTTTAAATCACAAGGGTATATCCGTACTTTTAGATAACCCAATACAAAATTGCTGTGGTCGTTCAGAATATTAGTATACATTTTCAAACGTGTTTTGATTATCATAGAATTGTAGTTTGATGATTCCAGTAGCAATCAGCAATCAATACATCTGACTGACATAAATCTGACTCTGTGAAACTCAACTTTCATTTACGTATGTTTGTTTGCGTATCTCTTTCTCTATGTTTGACATTTTTCAAGCCGGCCTACGTCATCTGTAATTTTTTGCATTTCTTCTTGACTGATTTGTGTGGAAAAGTCAAACCTGATGGGATATACAAAAACTTTCAAACCACTTTGTAGGTTGCCTCGGATGTCTAGGTTCCCTCTCTTCCTGTATAACAATCGACAATCCAATAATCAAAAGACAATGCCCATTTCTCGAATAGGACAAGTAAAAAAGATTGTGTGTTTAGCCTTGTTGAGATATTTCTTTGTATCAACGCATATATTGAGAGTAACAATACGTGGAAATGGGTTGTTAAAAAAAATGACCAAAGCAGATCATGCATGTATGTCTGACTTGACTGATCATATGTTGACTGATTGTCAGTTGATTAAGTGTTGCAGTCCAGATGAAATCTCATTGTTTTGTTCAAAACCCAAGTTTTCCCAAAATGGATCACATTCAAAGTGAGTTAGATTAGCACTACGTTCCGCTGTAAGTTTTCTTTTTAAATTTTTACCGAATTCGTACGTTGTATTTATAACTGGTTATAATTTTATCTTGTAAACATTTAATTCATAAACTAAACTGCTACATTGCGTTTAGTATTGTAGTTCATTTCGAGCACAATTATGTTACTTGATAAGTACGTTGAAATAAAATTCGGTTTTACTAATAGATATTGCTGAAGTCCTCATTGCTTGCTTGGCCTGAACGCCTATTGCCATGCGTTTTTTGGTGCTCAAAATCCTACAGTAATTAAAGGAAGATTTTTGCGTGTTTTTTGCTTGATAATTTTAGCTTGCCTGTAGTTTAACAGGTAATATAGGAAAAGTTATATTTCACTTTTTTACAAATTTAACTACTTGGGGAAAGTCCTAATATTATCAATAAGACGAAATGTATGTATCCAGCATTAGAAGGGTCTAAACTTTGATTGACTGCATAACTATTATTAAAATTAGTTTTCATTCTCCGCATGATGTCTTCAGTATGTTTAATTTTATGCAATACTTGAATTTGCTAACATTCAAAATCCTAATTGTCGTTGGTGTTCTTGGCATGACGTTTTGACATTTTGTGGCATTAATGGAAAATTTTGATCAATAACGTTAATATTTACGTCTTGTGGCGGTATATAGAGCATATGTGCAGGTTGTGTCAAAGTAACTAAATCCATGTTTTCAAAGTAACAGGTCATTGCATAATAAATAGAAACGGATTTGGGGCGACTATAAAAACGTCATCATAGAACTAGTTATAGAAGTTTTTGTTTACTTCATGTCACTTCAGATATAGCAAACATTTGTCATTGTTCTATAATGTAAATATTGACTTTCTTCAATATCCACTGACTACAGTTTGCTATACTTTCACTTGGAATTCATTTCATTTGCTTTGTAAATTGACTTTCAATTGATTGTTATGTTTTTTCTTTTTTGGATGTTACATTGAATCAAAGCATGCTTTTGTTTTTAGCTATAGACGACGTGTCTCCAACATATTAATTGATTGATTAAACACTGCCTATTAAGATGTGTGTATCTAAATGCTTAGGCCATGGAAAACCAAGGAAAGAACACGATTTACGCTTTCACGCAGAACAAATATCAAAAACGCCACACGTATGTGTTCTGATTTATAAGTATCTTATTTTCAATTCGATCGCATAATTTTCAACAGGCAACGTATCATTGGCGCTTACATAAAATTAAAAAGATGTCAGAAAGACTAATGATTTGGTGTCTTCGATACGTAAGAGTAATTCACTAAAATGTATGAAAAGAACAAACTATGCGATTGATATTTGTACTCCACGCACACTAAATATTTCAGTTACCTTACCAAAAGGTATTAAAGACCATATATTTTACGTTGCAATAGATTGCATATTAATAAACTCACTACACAACTACATTGCATGTAATTACAATTTACTAAAACTTTTTTTGTAGGAGGTACTCCTGAGAATTATTTTGGATGGTCTCTAGGTATGTTTACGATTATATCGTGTCCAGCACCAAGCATCTACAAATGGTTTACATAAATGTTTGTTTAAAATTACCCATTATTGGTTATGTGTATTATCTTATATCATACAAAGTTTTAAAGTATTATGTGTTTTGCGCAAAACCAGTTTGCCTATTTGAAAACCCTACCAATACAGTGTTGGGAGCTTTATTCAAAACCTTTCCAAACCAAGACTGTTTATAACAAAACAATAACGTTTATAAGGAAACTGTGGTAATTTGCTACACAACTACATAGCGTTTAATGAAGTCTTGCAAAAGTAATATTCTTCTCTCACGTATAAAACTAGAAGCTTGTCATGGAAGGGTGCCCGTTCAATAAACTTCTGCCCTAGTCCTAGGCAGCTAACTACTGCTTTTCAGAGGATTAACTACTTTCATAGGCAGATTGTCATTGCTACTTACCTCTCCAATAATGTTTGGTTTTTAGGAAAAATACAGTTAGCAAGCGTCGAGTCCTTGCCTTGTTATCCGGGCATTAAATTACTTATTTTTTAAACCAACTTCCAATATTTGACAAACCGGCCATTATAACCTGAATGTATTTTTTAATTTGGCAGTGCTTGCAGTTAAAAAATCTACATGCTACCCTAATTCAAAAGGTGCAAACTGAATTCTGCTCACTTCCGATTCGTCAATCCAAAAAACGTAAACACGAACAAAATACGTCAAAAACGAATACTGAAAGGAATAACTTGATATGCAACACAGCACACACATTATCCGACACACCACAAAAATGTCACCACGACGTCGTCTCAAATTACTCCTTTTGCACAAATAATATATTAACATATTTTCTTTTTAGTTTTTTTCAGAAACTTTTCAATCGAAAAAGAGAACACAATATGTTTTTTTTTCAGCTTTGAAAACACAGCAGTCAGCCAAGTGACCAAATTCGTTTTGATTAAAAATTGAAAACTACATTAGAAACCCTTCTTACTGCACAAAATTCAGGTTTGGACACCAAAACTTAATTAATTCAAACTCTTTATGCCTTATGATCTCAATATTAAAAAACTCATCTAGCGTGCAAGGTATTTATAAATCATGTGAGTTTTGTTCTAAAAGTCTTAGAACTTCAAGTATCAATATTAAATGCTTACCGTGCAAAAACTTTGTATTTCGGTGTAATTGCACATACTCGTAAAGTCCCATTCAAGTTAAAAGCTACATTTCGTCGTCCTTTCTGTTTTATGGTGTTAAGAAAAATTGCAACAATGATTGAAAATGTATTAATTCAAACCCCAAACAAATGCTTTTATGTTGATCATGTTATAGCTTCTTTAAATTTGTGAGATAATATCATTTTAATAAAACATTTTTTAGCAAAAACCGTAATACATTTTACTGCATTTTTATACGTCGTACTTGTGGTGCTACTTTGTGTGTATGTGTGTTGAATACGCTACACTTTTTAATCAAATCGTATCAGAGACACTACACATAAATATAGAAAAAATATCGAACAAGGTAACTTGAGTTTCTTTCTTGTTTTCTTCGTTTGCTAAATTTCAGTCTTGCCACTTTCACCGGTAATATTTTGCGCTTTCTCCCTTGCCTAGTCTGTGTGTAAAAAAATATTAGCCGTAATGGCACCAAACGTGCAGCCTCTAAACCACATTTTAGGTTGCCTCAGATATCTTGGTCTCCCGTAAACAGCAAAAAGCTCATTTGAAAGATTTGGTTTATACTCGTTTTTTAGATATGTTTCTAGAAATTTTTAATTTGGCAATTGTCTTAAACTTAGGCGGGAGCGCATACAAAAGTGGAAGCGGTGTTGGCATGACAATTTTACACATTGCTTTATTGGCTAATTTATATCAAAACACCTCTCTAGGTATAAATTGATACACCACAAGAGCGTCATCATATAACTTGTTATACACATAACGTTTTTGTTTACTTCTAGTAAAGTAGACATAAAATTTCGTTCTATAATGTGAATACTGACTTTCCTGTATATCGATTGATATAGAGTTTTCCATAGTTTTACTTTAAATTAATTTCATTTGCTTTGTAAATTGACTTTTAATAGATTGTTATGAATTATGGTATGATGCTACATTGAATCAAAGCATGTTTTTGTTTAGCTATTAAGCTTTATGTATCGAAGTGCAAGTTCCATGTAAAAACTCAGTGAAGAACAGCTTTATTGAAGTAGCGCATAAAACGAAAAACTCCACAGGTACCAAACTGTACAAGGTAATAGAAATTTGTCTGATAATTTCTGAATTTGCGTAATTTTTCTCTTTATCAGTAGCACACTGAATGGTCTAGAGTTGGTCGCATATGAGAGACATTATCTACAAGTGCGCAACATAGGGCTTGCAATTTTGCAAAGTTTCTCATGAACATGAATGCATTTATTTTGTGTCACTACTACAGTACAAGTAATGTGTATTAAGCTATAAAGAAATAAAACAGAAAAGATGTCTTGCTTTCATAACCTAATATAAAATGGCTCATTCTCGTATGTTTGTTTCAGTGCACATGCAGAATTTATATACTGATATTTTGTCAAATGCACACACTTGACAACAACGTTTAGAAAAGAAAGTAATTACGTCAAGCTCTGTCACAAATGTGAACCCTTGTCTACATGAAAATTCTATTTTAATTCATTGTCAACATTGGTGAAAACACACGAATTACAGACAAGGATAAGCCTGAAAAAAATGTTGCAATTTGTCGCGTTGTCTGTATGAAACCGAAATATGTTAAGGCCATCACATAACTGTAATGCGTGTACCAGTACTGTTAGCACAGTACTGGTACACGCATCAGAAATTAAATCATAAGCCATATATTGTTTCCCTGATTTTCTGGGTATTATGTCAAGTTATAACTCAAAACTATGAAATTAACAATCAATTACCCAGTTAGGGTTTTGCAAATATTGTTTCAGCCAAACATTTTTTGAAATGAGGTGATTTTAGAAATGGCAATGTTTTTAGCAACTCTAGAATTCTAAAAACTTTTGGCACCATTTTCATAAGATCTCTGCCAAACACAGAAAAGAAATACATTTAAGATTCAATATGTTTAGGAAAAACCACTTTATAAGATAAAAGCTGCAAACCACAACCTTTGTGATAATAAAAACCAAAGTCTCAACCTTTACCTAAGCATATTTACCCTTTTTCAATTGCTGTCATATAATTATATTTCAATTAACCTAATCTATACTACATACATTATAGATATAAAATATACGGACTCCAAAAATCACTTTAACCTGTTTTTTGCAAAGCTGTTGTATAACATTGGTTGTGTGGTTAAGCTTATCTTTTCCATAGTTATGGTGACTGGTCAACTTGCCGACACAGAAAAGCATTTTCGAAAACTCTGAATAGCGGTAACCCTTCCACTAAAGTTCCCTATACTATATTTGTAAAAAAATTCCAATATTTAAGATACAAATAGACCAGGTCAATTTAGTTAGAGAAATATATTATTGTCTTACCACAACAAACCATTGGAAATACGGGTAGGTTAAAACGGAATGTGACACTGCAGGGACCCCTACTTCAGTTTCGATTACTCTGTCAAAAAGTCACCACAAAGCTTTAAAAACTGTCAATCACCTGTCTTAATCGTGAGTACTTGTTTGCTTGTGAGTTACCATTAAAGTTTCTCGAACAATTCTGAAAAAGTTGAATATGCAAGTTGCTACCGTTGCTAACAGAAAAAAACTGTCCGTCATTTCCTGCTACAGGATTTTCCAAAAAGCACGCAGGAATTGTAGATACGTTGACGTCGATGGAATATTTACAAAGAAAGAAATTGTACACCAAAACCAATTCGCACAAAATCCTGGTGACGAAGATCACGAATAAAAATCACGGCCTCGAAAGTCATACAAATTTCACATTATCAAACTGATTTTGAATTAAATTTTACCCAACACTACTTAACTTTGGCTGAGATAAATCAGGAAACAAAATATAACAAATCTGGAAACGTTCTCAGCAAAAACAACAGTTTATGTAGTCTTCACTGCAACCAGCAAAACAATTTAATTTTCCAGGATTTTTCGCCACTGCAGGCTTACTCGTCCTTTCAGTTGAAATGCTTTTGCGTGACTAAAACCATGCACGCAAGAATCAAGAAAAGAATGTGAACTCGGGGAATCTCCACGCCAAAGAGGTCATTGGGTTTGCTGTAATATAACCGGTTTTTTATGCCAATGTGATATTTGCTTTTTACAGTGTTGTTCCACCGTATTACATTTAGTAGGTATCAAAGAGCTGAAAAATGTATTATAAGCATAAACTTTTTTGGTAGATGCCTAGAGTGCGCTTGACTTTTATCTACTTAAAAAGTTTTCTATTGTCCTGATATTAAACTTATATTACATAAGCAATCTGTGAAGTATTGCTGCTGTTATAGGTACAGTAGCAAGCTGAATGGTAAGATCAATTTTTTCTATTATGGTTCTTCTGGTTTTTAACTGAAATGAAAATCTCGCTTGCCACCTGCTCTCAGTATTTTCCCGTTGTGACGACTTCTACACAGAGTGTTTTGCGTTTTCCTGTCCATGTGTGTTGTTGATTTTGATGTTGTTTTTGTTTTTATCTTAACTATGAAGTTTTGCACTAACATTTCGATCAGCATAGCAAATAGTTCATTATATAGTATAGCAAATAGTATAGCTCATTATATACAAAACCATTTTATTCAGAACAGAAGACTTAAGGTGAACATTATAAGCTTTTTATGTTGCATTAACGATGCAGTATAAATGCCGCTTGTTAAAGCATGTATATTTTTATGAAATTATCTTCAATGACAATGGAGAAGATTAAAAGGGAACTACGTATGCTGCTGTTATCGGAGTAAAAGGCAAGAGTTAATCCATTTATGGGAAAAAGCAATAGGAAATCAACATAATTTTGGGTTGGGAAGTTGGGCTACTTCGCATCAAATTAACTGGTCCTCGAAGCTGTTCAAAGCATAAATCAGATGCAACCATAGGTTACTGGTAAGCTCTATGTAGAATCTGAAAAATTATATAATACACATTATTATATATAATTTCTTACTAGAAATCTTATCCATATATATTTTTTCAGAAGAATGCAATTGCGTATATAAAAAGTTAATCAGGTCTTGTGCGCTGGAAATTTGGTGTTGCTGGGAACTTGCTTTACGTCCCAGAGCCAAAGAAAAAGTTTTAGGAGTTTCAACGAGCAAATGTTTTGCATATATACAAGTTTCGCTGGTAAGTGAAAACCTGTTTTTATGATCAAAACTCCAAGTGCATGCAGAGAGTGAAGAATGAAAAGAAGAGAGTGATGTGCACAAGTTTCTGGCAGCACATACAATATAATGCAAATCCAATCGGAATATCCAATGGCAGATAAAATCGTTCAGTATAATTATAATGCATAAAAATGAATTCTTTTATGTTGCCGTTTGTACGCTTATATAGCATTTCTGCAAATGGTGCTAAGAGAAAAGCCAAATGAAAGGCTTAAATGCTCAAAAACAAACGTTCTGTTAAAAATGGCTCTGCTAATTGAGATGATTGCAAATATCATGATTTTGTCCCCAACTTTCCCCCTTTGGCTAATAAAATAATTTTCGTATGAATTTGAGTGCAATATATTGATTTTGTTGACAAGTAAAGTTCACTTTATACACGTTCCGTTTTTTATTTAATTGAAAATATTATTGCTTTAGTAGGTGCTACGGATAAACCAAAATTTCAAGGTCATCAGGTCTGTTGGTTTTCTCTTAAACATCTATTTGTAAGAATACGTCTGCATTCCCGCCCTCGTCACAACCGCTTCACACGCTTGGTTTTGGATTTATCATATCACATTTATATCATTCATTATCATATTTTTGGGTACAAAATTATGCAACTACACAAAATAAAATTTTTAAGAATTTGAAAACAATGACTTTTATTTAATACATACTCACTCTGTAACATCTTTTATTCAAAATACATATCAAAATATATATAAAATTCGGAAATACAGTTTTTCTATACCAACATCATATTTGGTTTTATTTTATTTTTACCAGTTGTTATTTTTCATCATTGAAAAATCAACTAATATAAGAATATAAAGCCAAGCTTACAATTGTTGCGGTTGTAAAATAGATTCTTAAACTAACCATTTAAATTTTTACGTAAACATTTGGATTCACAATTTTTTGGTTAAAACATATTGAAATCCATGTTATTTACAAGCATCGAATATTTCTGTATCATTCATAATAAAGTATTAAGCATTATTTGTCAGTAGTATTTTTTCAGTGCGTTTGATTATGTAATTGATGTACACACGAATACCATTCTGTTAGAACTGACACATATGTTACAGTTGGATGATTATCCGTAAAATAAACGAGACACAACTCCTTGTTTTGCCGTAGGAATAACCGGTTTCGGTTTTACTTATCCTTCATCAAATTCCTTTGGCTTGATTGAATACAATATCACACAAAATCACACTGCTTAACGTGTTCATATAATTATTCATTCCCTACCAGTTTTAAATTAAAATACAATAATGGCTAGATAATTAAAGATACTCGCTGCTAAGGCGATATAACTATAAGATTGTCTGGCTTAAAGCCCGTTTAGCCTGGTATAAGGCCTACTTTTAATTTAGGACCCACTTACCCTTCTATGGCACAGGGAAACGATATCCTAATAAGCTCCCCTGCAGAAGCCGCAAGCTAAGAAAAGCATAAAAGGAGACGGTACATAGTCGTAAAAGCACTTCCTGAAAATATACCAACCATCCAGTTACATAAAGAAGTGCATTCGTGAATAAAAGATATTCATTTCTTTGCAAAAATGTAACTCTGACACTTATTGAAAACTATTTATTTTAAAGGTATCGATATTCTGGTACATTTTGTTTGCTTCGTTTTGGTCGTAGCACCCTCAAAAATAGTTTCAAGCTGGCGTTGTACCGTTTTTTTAACTGTTTCATTGTAATAAGTTTATTAACTCAATCTGGTCTTTACATTGAACCGTTGAGTTTATGCTAATATCCGAAGCCAGGATTATAATAAGAAAAAGACAAATACGATTTTTATTTTTCTTTTACAATAAAGTTGCTAAAATGTATTGTATTTCCTGGTTCTCCGGTAAACATTTTTGGATGTCTTAAAAATAACGTACGCAGACACCAAAAATGTGCACTAATATATATCTGAAAGTTGGTTTTTCCCCCGTAATTCTGCTATTACTCTTAAAAGAGCACACAAAACCTGGTCAAAAGCTCCATCGAAAGTTCGAAATAAATATCCGCCTCTATTGCCAAAAAATTGACTCTTAATAGCAGATTGCTGTATCAATCCAAATTGCTAATTGTGATTCCAGGAGTTCCTGTTTCCCTGATTGTTTTGCAAGTTCCTAATCATACTAATATAATTACTTATTTTGTTGCTGCCAAATTAGTTTCCATATGTTAAAATCCGCATTTAACTTCGTGTTACCCACAATGATAAAATTGTATTTGAATAACAATTTGTGGTCGGGTACACTCCAAAACTTGTCCTGCTGATTTCGTGTTATTGTCTGCATTTAAAGGGTAGGCTGACAAAAGATGTGGAATGAGTCTTAGTCCTCAAAGATTAGAAACGGCAACCATTTAGTAAACTTTTGCTTCGATTTTGGTTTCTAAAATTTTCCGAAAAGAATGCAAAATGTTGATAAAGATAAATTTTGTTAAATTCTACAATTCCTGGTTTGGAAGGGCACCAGATAACTCTCAAGTTTAATCAGAACTCGGTTCCCGCATAAACTCTCATCAGAGCGGCCTCACTGACTCGATCAAGGAATATCAAGACTTTGACCAGTTACAACAAGATCAACTTAAGGTCTTTGCATAAAGTATAAACATGCGTTTGTCTAATCTAAGTAACAATGATGCAGAATTCCAACGTTATTTGAATTATTAAAAAAAGCTGAGACTAAAAATTTATTGTTGAATCTTATCAAGTTTTTATAGCTATGTATAGCTTATTATAATTGAGTACTGTACAATCAGTTCAATGACATGCACCAAACATGTTGACAATCCATATCCCATAGTATCATATAGTACCTTGACAACATATTATACTACCAAGTTAGCAAATTGTAATTATAACCCTCAAATACAAACATTTACCATTCACATCAACGTACTAGTAATAACTCTGTTTCAGGCAACTGAATTATAAGAAATAATTACATACCCATTTCAGTTTCAGGGCAATTCAATTGTCAACACCAGGGTTTTATATTTCGATGGCCCGTGTTCATCTCAAAGATTATCCATGTTATTCTACACAGTGAACAACATTGTGCGTGAAATTTGAAGTTAACTCTCATAGTTTTAAATAGATAAACATACAACAACCACATTGTACAAGGTATGCTTTTTGTAAACAGAATCTTATTAAATTGAGCAGTACATTGCTTTTTACAGCATCTGAGGTCTAATTTCTGCTCAATTTGCTCTGTGAACAATAGAGCCATCATTCAAACATACACTAAACTACGTATGCATGGTATTGCTTACCATCGTCATTCATGTCTCACACAAAAAAGCAACATCCGTTAAGTCGTAGGGTGCGCCAGTTTCACTCATCCGACCATAGGATATGATATCCTTTAATTTCATAAACACATCCCGATTGAGCTGACATAATACTTATGCGAATCGAAAAAGACATGACCATTTGTTTTTAAAACATGTATAGAAGTTTGAGGAGTACACATGCAGGATTAAGTTGCAGAAGCCTTATAGACTACTCAGAAACATTGGCTTTGGAACAAAAACTTTTTACTTATAACCACTGATACGTGTATATTACAGTATGACAATGCTCCTTTAATTTGACTTCAACATCATAATTCATAATATGAATTTCATAATTATGTAAAGTTCAGACCAAACCGTTTTGATACTGATGATGACAACACTGGAGTAAAAAATTCATAAAATATCCGTTACAGAACACCCCAGCATATGTAATGGTATGTTTTTATAACGTTGTGTGTATCGTTGACGACAAAAAGTTTTTAATGATGTAAATGTGTGTGTACGCGCGTAAAGCTTCAATCAAAAAATCCTCTACTTTTGACAAATCAATTAACAAGTATAGCCTATTGGTCCCCAAAATCTCTATCCATACAGAGCAAAACCTTTTTTGCATTTAAAAACCATTGGTGCATTAATCCGCACCGTGTATGAAAATAAACAAAGAAAAGGAAACTTCAAGCAGACTAATTCTAAAAATTTGTTTTTTATGCCAGCCGCCAAAGAAATGTTTGCAATCCTTATGTTTAGTAACATTTTGATTACATGACAATAGCATATTTTATATAGGCAATACTTGGATTCGAAAATGGTCCGAACGACAACTGCTGCTAATTACATGTTAACTTGCAGGAATAAAAACTTGAAACATATTAAATAATTTCGATGACAATTTTAAAAATATCTATAAAATTCTTGGAAATTAAGCTCAACCAATTGTTGTTTTATGCCAAAACCGCATAAATTTGTAATTGTGCAAATGTAAAAATATTGTAAGGTGTTTTATATATTTGTGTTACCGTGTTTTATTAACCCAAGTATCTAAACATACCTGGGAATAAATTTTGGCAAGTATAACTTAAATCACCATAATCTTTTTCAAAGTTGATGATAATGAAACTTGGGTGAGAAAAAAGTTGCAAATGGGTTCGGATATGATTAGAAAATTTTTATACTTTATTACCATTTTAAGTTCATTTATTCTCTCAATTCTGTTGCTACCTGTCAAATTTTACTAAGCTTTGCGTTAAATCAGAAATACAATTCCCACTGAGCATTTGCTCCATTAATGTTTCGTTTTTAATGTTTAAGTGCCTTCACTGTTAAAGTTAATACTCTTTTACACAGATAACATTCATGAAAGATAAGTCCTACCACTACTTGACAACCACAACTGCGAGAAGTCGACTGGAGTCGAATTCTGGCCCCATGCGCATCCTCTACTGAACAAAACCGGACTGCAGAGTAAACGTCCTAGAGTTGCTCTTTCGAATGAGCTACAATTTGTAACCGTTAGTGGTGTGGTTATCAAGTAATGAGTGTTTGCTATAGCTTGGTTATAGCTCTGAAGCTCATTTTAGCAAAATGTTTTTGCAAACATCGGACCATGCGTACTCAAATCTGGACAAAACTAGACTGCCGTTTGTTAATACTACTTGAGTTGCTCTTTCGAATGAGCTATTATTTGCAACCATTAAACGTGTATTTGAAAAATTAGAACCGGGTTCAAAGCTAGTAAAAACTTGAATAAAGTCACTTCAAGGCGATCTAGCGCCTGCGCATTTGCGCATTCAGGACTTTCGCCATTATATTCGTAATTAGCTCAAAAAAGTGATCTAGAAAACATAAACCACTTGAAAATTTGCGGGTTACCACTCCCTGCCTTTACTTGTAAGTTTCAAGCATCCTTAATAACATTTATGCTTATCAAGTAGGTGCATCATGTGTGCCTATGTGTAAATACATCATCCTATATGTTAGTATTGTTTACTTCACCAAACATTGAGTGAACCTAATGATAGCCGGCTGATTTTAGATTTAAATTAAATCAGAGTATTTATTGAAAATAACACCTAAAACTTCATCAATATGAGCTGTTAAGCAAAACACAGCTATTAAGAGACCATACCTACATGGGAACCTTTTCAGGTGCCAGTGCGATCCAGAGACGAGACACACCGATTCTGGTCAATTTTAGGGCGTAGATTTTGGCGGCGTATTTTGTTTTCTGTAAAACTATGGATTTGACCCTCTACATAAGCGCGCGCGTAAGCTGTAATTGATGATTGAAGCGCAGCATGCCTGTGCACGTTTGTTGCTCGCACTCGCTGGGTCCGTCTCGCTTGCTTCTTCTCTGCACATAGCACAACAACCTGCTTGCTCCTCCTCTTCCCTCTCTGTTATAGCGCAAGATACAAAAAAGCAGAGAGAAGAGGGAGGAGCAAAGACATGCTGCGCTTGTGCTAAACTGCGTGAAGTACAGCTTACACGCGCTACATAAATCCTAATGTAGAAGATCAAAACATTAGTTTTGCAGAAAACAAAATACAGATTCGTAGTCTACGTCCTAAAATTGACCAGAATCGGTATATCTCGTCTCTAGATCGTACTGGCACCTGAAAAGGTTCCCTTGCTAGGTTTCAACGATTGAGGTTTAACTTTGAAATGTTTTTATCAGCATATACAAACATTACAAGTTTACAACACTTAGTAAGTAGTTTTAATGATATTCCATAACCAGGGAGTTTCCCCACCAAACAGTAGTTCTTCTTTGTCATTTTAGTACTTTATATTGCAATGATCCAATGCTACCCTGATTGTTTCATGTGCGTATTATATCAAACAGTATTACGTTTTGTTAGAAATAATTATATATTTCCGCATATAATGTCACACGGAGCAAGGTAACAAGGTGTTTTGTAAAACATTGTTTTTCACATTTTATCTGTGGATATCAGCATTTGTTAAGTAAGCCCTGGAAACCTAATATAATGAATATATGATTGCACCATAATACAAAATCCGATATTAGCTGTAAAATTGAATTTGCACAACAACCATATTTTAGTTGTGGACAGAAACTATAAATCAAACTAAACACAACAAAATATTCTCTTATACCTTAAATATTAAACAAATGACTTCAGACTTTACAAACACGTGAGAAACTTGCGGTTGCCAAGCAGGAAACCCAGCATTGCACTTGCAATAGTTTTATTCTTGCGTTTTTATGTAATATTCAACGCTTGAGTAAATAGCTTCAATTCTACATTCCGATCAGACAGCAAAAGTACATGTGCTTTGAATGTGCCAATTACCATTGGCCTTTTTAGAAAAAATGTAACGCGCGGTTTATCAAAAGTGATGTCATAAGAAACACACTACTCTCGTCAGTTAGTAGTGATGTTTTTTGATTAGGAAGGATTCACTCAAATTTTTGGAGCTCAAATCGGAGTCGTCCCTTGAAATTGAAGATTCTCTAAATCTTCCCTCATGGTGCTTCAATTAAATGAATTATTTTATTTTTAGTTTTCATGGGGATGACTGTTATATTCAAAAATTCGAACGTGCGTGAAAACGAAGGTTATTTATTTTAATATAAGCAACATATACATCATGCTGAACTTATCTAAATAATGTTAATATCGAACATAATAAATCAGTTCAGGCTATATATATTAATCTAAAGCATAGCCCAGGCATTACGTTCCTAAAATCCCACAAAAAAATTTTCTGCAGGTTGTATAGCCTGTTGTGAATTTATCATATGTGTTAAGAGGCTTTCAAAATGCCTACCAATTTTTAAAACCAAACGCTGTTTTAAGACTGATCTTTAAAATTTTTACTTTGTAACCTAACCTCGCGTCGATTCAAAGCAATGACTCGTTGCAGATTAATACATATGATTGGAATTTTTACATTTACGTCTAACTTTTTTAACAAATTACAACGTACACCTTGATAATTGGAAAATATCAATAGCGCACCTGTTGTTTAAACCGCTACCTATTTTTTACCACATTTTACTGATCACTTTTCCAGCGGATAATTTCTCATTCACAAATATTTGTACATATTGAGCACACATAACTTTTTATATTTTTTGTGAACTGGACACGTTTTTCCCCACGACAGAAATCAAGAAGTTTTTACTTGCTGTTTAATGCTTTATCTATAGTTGCTCGTTTGATACTTCATTTACATATAGAAAATTGCACTCATCATTGTCACTTCCTGCAGACTGTACATGACTTCTGTACTTCTGGGGTTTGTCCATTTTTAAAGAAATGTGAACTATCATAACAAGATAATTTTAATCCCACTTTAACTTCAAAATATTGGTATTTAAATGCCATGTGAAAAGGTTAAGATATTCACCAATATCATCTATTGCTTGTCCATACGGATTTACACTTGTTCTTCTCTCTACTGGTGTATACGATTTATTTTTCCTCTGTCTCAATCAACCGGAAACCGCAAAGAGAGATTCTAATTTTGCAATAAAACATTTATTGGAAATTCATCCATTTAGATAAAACACTTCGAAACCAAACGTATTTTTCAAACGTCTCAGTATATCGGTAAATAAATTACCTGGCATGCTACAAAGTAACGTTTTTTCATATAAACTGGATCATTTAAGATAAAAACAAAATATTACGAATTGTTGGTGAGGTTTAATTGTAAAAAATATATAACATACACTTTGTGTTTAAACAACACAATTACGCTGCCACGTTATTTTATGACACAGAATCTAGCGCAAAATAACCCTTGAAAAAAATTTAACTTACAAAAACCACGAATTTCTTCCATTCATTTTTATTTAACGGTGCTCATCTTGATTGGCCGTCCGTTTCATCTATTTTTATTTAGCCTGTTGTATCAGCCTGGACAGGCAAACAGAGAACTAATTTTACCAGAGAATGAATGTGTAAACACAAATTGCCTCTTTAAATCTACAGCCACATTGAAACACTCGACTATTTGCCAACTCGGCTTAATTTTTTGATCTTTAAATACAGCTACTGCATTATTGCTATTCAGTGCTAAGTAAGCGAACATCAACTTCTTTTTAGTGAACACAGGCGTTGCATTCACATTTAAGCACGAAAACATTTTATATGTTCATATTCTTGTATTAGGAATTTCTTAAGTTGTTTCTAGAATTCAAAATCATTACAATATGAGTTTGATTTGCCTACCAAATAAAACATCTTGCTTTATCTAAGGATGCATATAGTATCACTGGAATTGAAGTTGTATGCTTAGTACGTTAAAATTTTAGCCGGCGACAAATGTTGCGTTAAGTTATGGTGAGTACATATTTTTGCGCTCCGGACATTAGAGTTTCCTTCCATTCAAGCAGAAATTTATTTATCCAAATGCAAAAATATAAAATGTTAACAAAATTGTCACACAAAAATCCCTTATAAAACGTTCAATTTAATGATTGAGCGGTAGTCTAAATAAGGTAACTCCATATAAAAATATGTGCATCCTTTCAATTCACAAAATATTAAAAGAAGTCAAACCTTTGATTTTTTCAAATTGTTTAATAAATCAAACTGTTTAAATTATGTCGTGTAACTGTGTTTCAATATGTAGTATCCAACAATTCTAATAATTTGTTGGCGCAAAAACGTTGAAAATGTTAAACACGGGATTACTTTTGTTAACAAAATGCCAACTCTTTTATTTTTAAACTTAGAATTTTCACCATGTTTCCTATTGCTTGCCATCACAAACTTACAGTTTTACTATACACCAGCAACTGTGCCGACTTTACCTGACAAATCTTCAATTATATTTTCTAACACATCTGGCTAGGTGTATGCCAAACTATACTTTTACGTATCGTTTTTGTATTTAATGCTCCGCGTGTAAACCCTAAACTATTGTTTTAGTTTCAAATGGAATTGCTGTTCTAATATCCAAACAGGTACTATTCAATTTTTAAATCCAGAATTAGGTCGTTTTCCGATGTACTTGTACGCAATATGCAATACGTTTTTCGTATTTTGGGTTTCCAGATTATTAACCTAGACAATTTCCTACCAGATTTTAATAAAATGCCGAAGTAGCGATTTTTTCAGCACAAAACGCAGTAGTTAGTAGCAAATATGTTGCCGTTTAAAACTACGACATCAGTTTGAAGTTTTGTGGAATGGAGGTTTTTAGTATTTGGTATTTGTCAGTACATTTGATAAACACCTTAGCTTGGAGTGTAAAGTTATAACATTGAAACTTGTTACATGGAACACCCATTTCACAATTCCCGAGGTGTTTAAAAGGTACTCCTCCTAAAAATGAAATATCCACTGTTGCTAAAGTAGTTGCAAAATTGTTTGAATGTCAAGCAGAAGCGCAAGCATTCCAAATTAAATAACCAATACTCCTGTGAAATTTTTTTTTGTCAAACCTTGTGTTCATATGGGTGCTGAAGTTTGCTTATGGCTACCATACCATGTACTTGACACCGAAATTTACGAAATGTTTCCAAATACAAAACCTTTGACATTTTCCATACAACTAGTAATTTTTTTACTAACTGAACCGCTTATAAAAATTAGGCTGTGTTTTCATTTATCCTGGAAACGAATCATCCTAACTACTTATGTGGGTGGACGCAGTAATCTGATTCTGATTGAATTAATACACAAGTTATAAAGCAAACAGGTAGAAGTTTTCTTATCTTCATAATAAATGTTGACAGTGTGTGATAAGTGTCCAAAATTCCGATTGTATTTCCTGTGGCCTTTTTTTGTATCACAAAATCTCTTTGTTGAGGATACGTCCTATACGGATTTTCAAAACAAATTGTTAGCTAAAAACATTTCGGCAGTGGAGTATCAATGGATTTATGATTTGTAGATTCAGTTCTAAATATTCACAAATTAGTTTATAGACTTCAAGATTGCCCTTACCAAAAGAATGAATGGTGAGGTCTCGTCTCGTTGGTAAGCAGTTAAGGACATACCAAATTATTAGTTGATTGAAAGTCAAATGCAAACTGCCATAAACATATTTCAAAAGATTTTGTTTCCAGCTGGGGAGTTCAGAAATTTAGGTACAGATGGCACTAAAAATCAAATTCAAACAAAATGTTTAAAGCCAAAAGGAGCAATTTAAATAAAAAATGTTTTTAAAAACTAGTTATTGTGTCTAACTTACATTCTCAATT
Source organism: Entomobrya proxima (assembly GCA_029691765.1). NCBI lineage: Eukaryota > Metazoa > Arthropoda > Collembola > Entomobryomorpha > Entomobryidae > Entomobrya > Entomobrya proxima. The sequence goes on from JAIQCH010000143.1 coordinate 23,089, forward strand.
TCAAAATTTCTGAGAAGAGGGAAAATTCGTTAATTCGGACACTCCTTTGCATTAGGTGTTTCGTTGGCAACTGTTTTAATAATGTAATAATCATGAATTTTGTTAAAGTACAAGTACATAACTTCCAGAACGGAAAGAATTATTTAAAAGCCAACCCAGTTTTCCAATTTAAATTAGGGTTTAAGGAACAAATCCTACCAAGCTGCAGCGGAAGTTGAATATTGATCCCTGATTTATTAAAAAATGCACAAAACCAATCACATTAAAATAATTTTTTTTGCGAATTAATTTTAATATTTCCAATTTCAGCGACACAATATAAGTTTTCCGTCCGTCTCCTTTCACTGTCTTTTTCAAACTGGTGCTAATCTTGCGTACATGAGTTCGAAAGAAGCTGCAGACTCACCTTTTTCCCTGCTGCCAACTCAAAATAAACGAATGTTGATGGGAAAGAAAAACCAGTTTTACGGGAAAAATTTCGGATGATAATCTATTGCTGTCTTGAAAAATCTGCAGCAGTTGTTGCTGCTGGAGACCTAAAAACATGCGGAGTATTGTGTTTC
>JAIQCH010000144.1:0-23508 GCA_029691765.1 Entomobrya proxima
TTTATTTCTCTAATTTCTCTAATTTGTTTATATCTCTAATTTCTCTAATTTGTTTATATCTCTAATTTCTCTAATTTGTTTATATCTCTAATTTCTCTAATTTGTTTATTTCTCTAGATTCTCTAATTTGTTTATTTCCTAATTTCTCTCATTTCGTTATTTCTCTAGTTTCGCATGAGTACAAAACGGCGCCATATGCACCTAAGAAACATTGTTTGAGTTGAATACGGCGCCGTATGCAAGTGAAAAATATCGCGTGAGTACAAAACGGCGCCGCATGCAGCTAAGAAGCATTGTTTGAGTAGAACACGGCGCCGTATGCAAGTTAGAAACATTGCATGAATACAAAACGGCGTCGTATGCAAGTTAGAAGCATCGCATGAGTACAAATCGGCGCCGTACGCAGCTAACGAGCATATATTGATTTCTTAATTTTTTATTCCCGCACTGGCGCCATATTCATATTCCATATTCTTTATTTATCTAATTTCTCTAATTTCTTTATTTCTCTAATTTCTTTAATTTCTTTATTTCTCTAATTTCTCTAATTTCTTTTTTTCGCTAATTTCTTTTTTTCTCTAATTTCTCTAATTTCTTTATTTCTTTAATTTCTTTATTTCTCGAATTTCTTTAATTTCTTTATTTCTCTAATTTCTTTTTTTCGGCAATTTCTCTAATTTGTTTATTTCTCTAATTTGTTTATATCTCTAATTTGTTTATTTCTATAGATTCTCTAATTTCTTTATTTCTTTAATTTCTTTATTTCTCTAATTTCTTTAATTTCTTTATTTCTCTAATTTCTCTAATTTCTTTTTTTCGCTAATTTCTCTAATTTGTTTATATCTCTAATTTCTTTATTTCTCTAGTTTCGCATGAGTACAAAACGGCGCCATATGCACCTAAGAAACATTGTTTGAGTTGAATACGGCGCCAATTGCAAGTGAAAAATATCGCGTGAGTACAAAACGGCGCCGCATGCAGCTAAGAAGCATTGTTTAAGTAGAACACGGCGTCGTAAGCAAGTTAGAAGCATCGCATGAGTACAAATCGGCGCCGTACGCAGCTAACGAGCATATATTGATTTCTCAATTTTTTATTCCCGCACTGGCGCCATATTCATATTCCATATTCTTTATTTATCTAATTTCTCTAATTTCTTTATTTCTCTAATTTCTTTATTTCTCTAATTTCTTTAATTTCTTTATTTCTCTAATTTCTCTAATTTCTTTTTTTCGCTAATTTCTTTTTTCCTCTAATTTCTCTAATTTCTTTATTTCTTTAATTTCTTTATTTCTCGAATTTCTTTAATTTCTTTATTTCTCTAATTTCTCTAATTTCTTTTTTTCGGTAATTTCTCTAATTTGTTTATTTCTCTAATTTGTTTATATCTCTAATTTGTTTATTTCTATAGATTCTCTAATTTCTTTATTTCCTAATTTCTCTAATTTCTTTATTTCTCTAATATCGTTATTTTTCTAGTTTCAAATGAGTACAAAACGGCGCCATATGCACCTAAGAAACACTGTTTAGTTGAATACGGCGCCGTATGCAAGTGGAAAATATCGCGTCAGTACAAAACGGCGCCGCATGCAGCTAAGAAGCATTGTTTGAGTAGAACACGGCGCCGTATGCAAGTTAGAAACATTGCATGAATACAAAACGGCGTCGTATGCAAGTTAGAAGCATCGCATGAGTACAAATCGGCGCCGTACGCAGCTAACGAGCATATATTGATTTCTCAATTTTTTATGCCCGCACTGGCGCCATAATCATATTCCATATTCTTTATTTATCTAATTTCTCTAATTTCTTTATTTCTCTAATTTCTTTATTTCTCTAATTTGTTTATTTCTCTAATTTCTCTAATTTGTTTATTTCTCTAATTTGTTTATATCTCTAATTTCTCTAATTTGTTTATATCTCTAATTTCTCTAATTTGTTTATATCTCTAATTTCTCTAATTTGTTTATTTCTCTAGATTCTCTAATTTGTTTATTTCCTAATTTCTCTCATTTCGTTATTTCTCTAGTTTCGCATGAGTACAAAACGGCGCCATATGCACCTAAGAAACATTGTTTGAGTTGAATACGGCGCCGTATGCAAGTGAAAAATATCGCGTGAGTACAAAACGGCGCCGCATGCAGCTAAGAAGCATTGTTTGAGTAGAACACGGCGCCGTATGCAAGTTAGAAACATTGCATGAATACAAAACGGCGTCGTATGCAAGTTAGAAGCATCGCATGAGTACAAATCGGCGCCGTACGCAGCTAACGAGCATATATTGATTTCTTAATTTTTTATTCCCGCACTGGCGCCATATTCATATTCCATATTCTTTATTTATCTAATTTCTCTAATTTCTTTATTTCTCTAATTTCTTTAATTTCTTTATTTCTCTAATTTCTCTAATTTCTTTTTTTCGCTAATTTCTTTTTTTCTCTAATTTCTCTAATTTCTTTATTTCTTTAATTTCTTTATTTCTCGAATTTCTTTAATTTCTTTATTTCTCTAATTTCTCTAATTTCTTTTTTTCGGTAATTTCTCTAATTTGTTTATTTCTCTAATTTGTTTATATCTCTAATTTGTTTATTTCTATAGATTCTCTAATTTCTTTATTTCCTAATTTCTGGTGGGCTCCCTACAGCCGACACCTGACTCCCTCCAGCCGACAATTCTACCCGACAACTTCTAGCCGACAACACTCCCTACAACCGACACCTGACTCCCTCCAGCCGACAACTCTAGCCGACAACTTCTAGCCGACACCTGACTCCCTCCAGCCGACAACTCTAACCGACAACCTCTAGCAGCCAATCCTCCCCACTGCCGACAACTCCAGCAGACTACCTTCAACCGACAGCGGCTTACCCTCAGCAGATTAAGGATATACGACATTTGAGTTAGGTTAGTACTTTGTACAATTTTTCAGTTAGATTGACATTCTGCAAATTGTTTCCAGATTACACGACTTTTTTTTACTTAGGGTGGGATTAGTGAGGATTTTACGGATTTTGAATTAGGTTGGGATTTTGAAGAATTCTACGGATTTTGAATTAGGTTGGGATTTTGAAGAATTTTACGGATTTTGAATTAGGTTGGGATTTTTCACGATTTGGAGAATTTTTCGTTGACTTGGGATTTCTCAAGATTTTGAGGATCTTACGGATTTTTAGTTAGGTTGCAATTTTTCACGATTTTGTGGATTTTACAGATTTTTACTTAGGTTGGGATTTTTCACGACTTCGAAGATTTTACGTATTTTTACTTAGAATGGGATTTTTTACGATTTACTGTCCTTCCACGAATTAAAAGAAAAGTCTTCGTTAGAAAAACAAGTTGTTGCAATGGGCGTAACCTACGGTTTCAAGAGAAACTACCCAATAAACCATTGGTGATGATCGAGAAAAGCTTCAATTCATATGACTAGTTCATTACCTAGGTGCAATCAGCACCAATGGTTTATTGGGTTTTCTTTGCAACAACTTGTTTTTCTAACGAGGACTTTTCTTTTAATTCGTGTGAGGACAGTACAGGACTTTTACTTAGGTTGGGATTTTTCACGATTTCGAAGATTTTACGAATTTTTACTTAGGTTGGGTTTTTTCACGTTTTAGTGAATGTTTACTGAGGTTGGGATTTTTCACGTTTTAGTGGGTTTTTACTTAGGTTTGGATTTTTCTCGATTTTGCGGACTTTTAGTTAGGTTAGAATTTTTCAAGATTTCGATGATTTACCCATTTTTACTTCGGTTGGGATTTTTCACGTTTTAGTGGGTTTTTACTTAGGTTTGGATTTTTCTCGATTTTGCGGACTTTTAGTTAGGTTAGAATTTTTCAAGATTTCGATGATTTACCCATTTTTACTTCGGTTGGAATTTTTCACAATTATTGGATTTTACGGATTTTTAGTTAGGTTGGAATTTGGCCCAACGTTGAGAGTTTTACGGATTTTTCAGTTAGGTTGGGAGTTTTTACGATTTTGGAAATTTTACGGATCCACTCCTAATAATCCCTACGCACTTACATTTTTAAATCACTAAGATCTTCCTAAAATGGATTCGAAACTCAATGTCTAACTTTAAATATAAATATCTTTCACAATTCCAATTACCGACAAGAGAAAACGTCCGTTCCAAAATCATGTAAAATTCAAACCCAACTGAAAATCCATGAAAGATGTATCAGCCTAAGCCAACCTATCAAACTAATGAATCCTAACCTAAACTAACCTAACCTTACTAAAAATAAGCATTTATTCAAACAGCTTTTCTACAAAGCTTAAGTAACGCATTGTGTACTGCACTAGAGTCAAGTTCCCCTGTTACTTGGACCGTTGTTACTTTTGATTGGTTTGATGTGAGCGGTACAGTTGTTAAAGTACCACTTGGTACAAGAGTATCACCATTTAGATGAGCAAAAGTGTTCTGCTAAAGTTGTCGGCTGTCGGGTAGAGTTGTCGGTTCGAGGGAGTCGGCTAGAGTTGTCGGTTCGAGGGAGTCGGCTAGAGTTGTCGGCTAGAGGCTGTCGGCTGGAGTTGTCGGCTGTAGGGAGTGTTGTCGGCTAGAAGTTGTCGGGTAGAATTGTCGGCTGGAGGGAGTCAGGTGTCGGCTGTAGGGATTTCACCCTAATTTCTCTAATTTCTTTATTTCTCTAATATCGTTATTTCTCTAGTTTCAAATGAGTACAAAACGGCGCCCTATGCACCTAAGAAACATTGTTTGAGTTGAATACGGCGCCGATTGCAGCTAACGAGCATTTCTTGATTTCTCTAATTTCCCTAAATTCGTGATTTCTCTAATTTTTTTACTTCCCTAATTTCCCTAAATTCGAGATTTCTCTAATTTTTATATTTCCCTAATTTCTGCATTTCTCTAATTTCTCTTTCTTTATTTCTCAAATTTCTCTAATCTCTTCATTTCTCTAGTTTCTATCTCTAATATATTTATTTCTCCAATTTCTTTTTTTCTCTAATTTCTCTAATTTGTTTATTTCTCTAATTTCTCTAATTTGTTTATATCTCTAATTTCTCTAATTTGTTTAAATCTTTAATTTCTCTAATTTGTTTATATCTCTAATTTTTCTAATTTGTTTATTTCTCTAGATTCTCTAATTTCTTTATTTCCTTATTTCTCTAATTTCTTTATTTCTCTAGTGTCGCATGAGTACAATACGGCGCCATATGCACCTAAGAAACACTGTTTGAGTTGAATACGGCGCCGTATGCAAGTGGAAAATATCGCGTCAGTACAAAAAGGCGCCGCATGCAGCTAAGAAGCATTGTTTGAGTAGAACACGGCGCCGTATGCAAGTTAGAAACATTGCATGAATACAAAACGGCGTCGTATGCAAGTTAGAAGCATCGCATGAGTACAAATCGGCGCCGTACGCAGCTAACGAGCATATATTGATTTCTCAATTTTTTATTCCCGCACTGGCGCCATATTCATATTCCATATTCTTTATTTATTTAATTTCTCTAGTTTCTTTATTTCTCTAATTTCTTTAATTTCTTTATTTCTCTAATTTCTCTAATTTCTTTTTTTCGCTAATTTCTTTTTTTCTCTAATTTCTCTAATTTCTTTATTTCTCGAATTTCTTTAATTTCTTTATTTCTCTAATTTCTCTAATTTCTTTTTTTCGCTAATTTCTCTAATTTGTTTATTTCTCTAATTCGTTTATATCTCTAATTTGTTTATTTCTATAGATTCTCTAATTTCTTTATTTCCTAATTTCTCTAATTTCTTTATTTCTCTAATATCGTTATTTCTCTAGTTTCAAATGAGTACAAAACGGCGCCATATGCACATAAGAAACATTGTTTGAGTTGAATACGGCGCCGATTGCAGCTAACGAGCATTTCTTGATTTCTCTAATTTCCCTAAATTCGTGATTTCTCTAATTTCCCTTAATTCGTGATTTCTCTAATTTCTTTATTTCTCTAATTTCTTTATTTCTCTAATTTCTTTTTTTCTCTAATTTCTTTATTTCTCTAATTTCTCTATTTTTTATATTTCTCTAATTTCTTTATTCTCTAATTTCTTTAATTCCCTAATTTCTCTAATTTCTTTATTTCTTTAATTTCTTTATTTCTCTAATTTCTTTTTTTCTCTAATTTCTCTAATTTGTTTTTATCTCTAATTTCTCTAATTTGTTTATATCTCTAATTTGTTTATTTCTCTAGATTCTCTAATTTCTTTATTTCCTTATTTCTCTAATTTCTTTATTTCTCTAGTTTCGCATGAGTACAAAACGGCGCCATATGCACATAAGAAACATTGTTTGAGTTGAATACGGCGCCGATTGCAGCTAACGAGCATTTCTTGATTTCTCTAATTTCCCTAAATTCGTGATTTCTCTAATTTCCCTTAATTCGTGATTTCTCTAATTTCTTTATTTCTCTAATTTCTTTATTTCTCTAATTTCTTTATTTCTCTAATTTCTTTTTTTCTCTAATTTCTTTATTTCTCTAATTTCTCTATTTTTATATTTCTCTAATTTCTTTATTCTCTAATTTCTTTAATTCCCTAATTTCTCTAATTTCTTTATTTCTTTAATTTCTTTATTTCTCTAATTTCTTTTTTTCTCTAATTTCTCTAATTTGTTTTTATCTCTAATTTGTTTATATCTCTAATTTGTTTATTTCTCTAGATTCTCTAATTTCTTTATTTCCTTATTTCTCTAATTTCTTTATTTCTCTAGTTTCGCATGAGTACAAAACGGCGCCATATGCACCTAAGAAACACTGTTTGAGTTGAATACGGCGCCGTATGCAAGTGGAAAATATCGCGTCAGTACAAAACGGCGCCGCATGCAGCTAAGAAGCATTGTTTGAGTAGAACACGGCGCCGTATGCAAGTTAGAAACATTGCATGAATACAAAACGGCGTCGTATGCAAGTTAGAAGCATCGCATGAGTACAAATCGGCGCCGTACGCAGCTAACGAGCATATATTGATTTCTCAATTTTTTATTCCCGCACTGGCGCCATATTCATATTCCATATTCTTTATTTATTTAATTTCTCTAGTTTCTTTATTTCTCTAATTTCTTTAATTTCTTTATTTCTCTAATTTCTCTAATTTCTTTTTTTCGCTAATTTCTTTTTTTTCTCTAATTTCTCTAATTTCTTTATTTCTCGAATTTCTTTAATTTCTTTATTTCTCTAATTTCTCTAATTTCTTTTTTTCGCTAATTTCTCTAATTTGTTTATTTCTCTAATTTCTCTAATTCGTTTATATCTCTAATTTGTTTATTTCTATAGATTCTCTAATTTCTTTATTTCCTAATTTCTCTAATTTCTTTATTTCTCTAATATCGTTATTTCTCTAGTTTCAAATGAGTACAAAACGGCGCCATATGCACATAAGAAACATTGTTTGAGTTGAATACGGCGCCGATTGCAGCTAACGAGCATTTCTTGATTTCTCTAATTTCCCTAAATTCGTGATTTCTCTAATTTCCCTTAATTCGTGATTTCTCTAATTTCTTTATTTCTCTAATTTCTTTATTTCTCTAATTTCTTTTTTTCTCTAATTTCTTTATTTCTCTATTTTCTCTATTTTTTATATTTCTCTAATTTCTTTATTCTCTAATTTCTTTAATTCCCTAATTTCTCTAATTTCTTTATTTCTTTAATTTCTTTATTTCTCTAATTTCTTTTTTTCTCTAATTTCTCTAATTTGTTTTTATCTCTAATTTGTTTATATCTCTAATTTGTTTATTTCTCTAGATTCTCTAATTTTTTATTTCCTTATTTCTCTAATTTCTTTATTTCTCTAGTTTCGCATGAGTACAAAACGGCGCCATATGCACCTAAGAAACACTGTTTGAGTTGAATACGGCGCCGTATGCAAGTGGAAAATATCGCGTCAGTACAAAACGGCGCCGCATGCAGCTAAGAAGCATTGTTTGAGTAGAACACGGCGCCGTATGCAAGTTAGAAACATTGCATGAATACAAAACGGCGTCGTATGCAAGTTAGAAGCATCGCATGAGTACAAATCGGCGCCGTACGCAGCTAACGAGCATATATTGATTTCTCAATTTTTTATGCCCGCACTGGCGCCATAATCATATTCCATATTCTTTATTTATCTAATTTCTCTAATTTCTTTATTTCTCTAATTTCTTTATTTCTCTAATTTCTTTATTTCTCTAATTTCTCTAATTTCTTTATTTCTCTAATTTCTTTTTGTCTCTAATTTCTCTAATTTCTTTATTTCTCTAATTTCTCTAATTTGTTTTTATCTCTAATTTCTCTAATTTGTTTATATCTCTAATTTCTCTAATTTGTTTATTTCTCTAGATTCTCTAATTTGTTTATTTCCTAATTTCTCTAATTTCGTTATTTCTCTAGTTTCGCATGAGTACAAAACGGCGCCATATGCACCTAAGAAACATTGTTTGAGTTGAATACGGCGCCGTATGCAAGTGAAAAATATCGCGTGAGTACAAAACGGCGCCGCATGCAGCTAAGAAGCATTGTTTGAGTAGAACACGGCGCCGTATGCAAGTTAGAAACATTGCATGAATACAAAACGGCGTCGTATGCAAGTTAGAAGCATCGCATGAGTACAAATCGGCGCCGTACGCAGCTAACGAGCATATATTGATTTCTCAATTTTTTATTCCCGCACTGGCGCCATATTCATATTCCATATTCTTTATTTATCTAATTTCTCTAATTTCTTTATTTCTCTAATTTCTTTAATTTCTTTATTTCTCTAATTTCTCTAATTTCTTTTTTTCGCTAATTTCTTTTTTTCTCTAATTTCTCTAATTTCTTTATTTCTTTAATTTCTTTATTTCTCGAATTTCTTTAATTTCTTTATTTCTCTAATTTCTTTTTTTCGGCAATTTCTCTAATTTGTTTATTTCTCTAATTTGTTTATATCTCTAATTTGTTTATTTATATAGATTCTCTAATTTCTTTATTTCCTAATTTCTGGTGGGCTCCCTACAGCCGACACCTGACTCCCTCCAGCCGACAATTCTACCCGACAACTTCTAGCCGACAACACTCCCTACAACCGACACCTGACTCCCTCCAGCCGACAACTCTAGCCGACAACTTCTAGCCGACACCTGACTCCCTCCAGCCGACAACTCTAACCGACAACCTCTAGCAGCCAATCCTCCCCACTGCCGACAACTCCAGCAGACTACCTTCAACCGACAGCGGCTTACCCTCAGCAGATTAAGGATATACGACATTTGAGTTAGGTTAGTACTTTGTACAATTTTTCAGTTAGATTGACATTCTGCAAATTGTTTCCAGATTACACGACTTTTTTTTACTTAGGGTGGGATTAGTGAGGATTTTACGGATTTTGAATTAGGTTGGGATTTTGAAGAATTCTACGGATTTTGAATTAGGTTGGGATTTTGAAGAATTTTACGGATTTTGAATTAGGTTGGGATTTTTCACGATTTGGAGAATTTTTCGTTGACTTGGGATTTCTCAAGATTTTGAGGATCTTACGGATTTTTAGTTAGGTTGCAATTTTTCACGATTTTGTGGATTTTACAGATTTTTACTTAGGTTGGGATTTTTCACGACTTCGAAGATTTTACGTATTTTTACTTAGAATGGGATTTTTTACGATTTACTGTCCTTCCACGAATTAAAAGAAAAGTCTTCGTTAGAAAAACAAGTTGTTGCAATGGGCGTAACCTACGGTTTCAAGAGAAACTACCCAATAAACCATTGGTGATGATCGAGAAAAGCTTCAATTCATATGACTAGTTCATTACCTAGGTGCAATCAGCACCAATGGTTTATTGGGTTTTCTTTGCAACAACTTGTTTTTCTAACGAGGACTTTTCTTTTAATTCGTGTGAGGACAGTACAGGACTTTTACTTAGGTTGGGATTTTTCACGATTTCGAAGATTTTACGAATTTTTACTTAGGTTGGGTTTTTTCACGTTTTAGTGAATGTTTACTGAGGTTGGGATTTTTCACGTTTTAGTGGGTTTTTACTTAGGTTTGGATTTTTCTCGATTTTGCGGACTTTTAGTTAGGTTAGAATTTTTCAAGATTTCGATGATTTACCCATTTTTACTTCGGTTGGGATTTTTCACGTTTTAGTGGGTTTTTACTTAGGTTTGGATTTTTCTCGATTTTGCGGACTTTTAGTTAGGTTAGAATTTTTCAAGATTTCGATGATTTACCCATTTTTACTTCGGTTGGAATTTTTCACAATTATTGGATTTTACGGATTTTTAGTTAGGTTGGAATTTGGCCCAACGTTGAGAGTTTTACGGATTTTTCAGTTAGGTTGGGAGTTTTTACGATTTTGGAAATTTTACGGATCCACTCCTAATAATCCCTACGCACTTACATTTTTAAATCACTAAGATCTTCCTAAAATGGATTCGAAACTCAATGTCTAACTTTAAATATAAATATCTTTCACAATTCCAATTACCGACAAGAGAAAACGTCCGTTCCAAAATCATGTAAAATTCAAACCCAACTGAAAATCCATGAAAGATGTATCAGCCTAAGCCAACCTATCAAACTAATGAATCCTAACCTAAACTAACCTAACCTTACTAAAAATAAGCATTTATTCAAACAGCTTTTCTACAAAGCTTAAGTAACGCATTGTGTACTGCACTAGAGTCAAGTTCCCCTGTTACTTGGACCGTTGTTACTTTTGATTGGTTTGATGTGAGCGGTACAGTTGTTAAAGTACCACTTGGTACAAGAGTATCACCATTTAGATGAGCAAAAGTGTTCTGCTAAAGTTGTCGGCTGTCGGGTAGAGTTGTCGGTTCGAGGGAGTCGGCTAGAGTTGTCGGTTCGAGGGAGTCGGCTAGAGTTGTCGGCTAGAGGCTGTCGGCTGGAGTTGTCGGCTGTAGGGAGTGTTGTCGGCTAGAAGTTGTCGGGTAGAATTGTCGGCTGGAGGGAGTCAGGTGTCGGCTGTAGGGATTTCACCCTAATTTCTCTAATTTCTTTATTTCTCTAATATCGTTATTTCTCTAGTTTCAAATGAGTACAAAACGGCGCCCTATGCACCTAAGAAACATTGTTTGAGTTGAATACGGCGCCGATTGCAGCTAAGGAGCATTTCTTGATTTCTCTAATTTCCCTAAATTCGTGATTTCTCTAATTTTTTTACTTCCCTAATTTCCCTAAATTCGAGATTTCTCTAATTTTTATATTTCCCTAATTTCTGCATTTCTCTAATTTCTCTTTCTTTATTTCTCAAATTTCTCTAATCTCTTCATTTCTCTAGTTTCTATCTCTAATATATTTATTTCTCCAATTTCTTTTTTTCTCTAATTTCTCTAATTTGTTTATTTCTCTAATTTCTCTAATTTGTTTATATCTCTAATTTCTCTAATTTGTTTATATCTTTAATTTCTCTAATTTGTTTATATCTCTAATTTTTCTAATTTGTTTATTTCTCTAGATTCTCTAATTTCTTTATTTCCTTATTTCTCTAATTTCTTTATTTCTCTAGTTTCGCATGAGTACAAAACGGCGCCATATGCACCTAAGAAACACTGTTTGAGTTGAATACGGCGCCGTATGCAAGTGGAAAATATCGCGTCAGTACAAAAAGGCGCCGCATGCAGCTAAGAAGCATTGTTTGAGTAGAACACGGCGCCGTATGCAAGTTAGAAACATTGCATGAATACAAAACGGCGTCGTATGCAAGTTAGAAGCATCGCATGAGTACAAATCGGCGCCGTACGCAGCTAACGAGCATATATTGATTTCTCAATTTTTTATTCCCGCACTGGCGCCATATTCATATTCCATATTCTTTATTTATTTAATTTCTCTAGTTTCTTTATTTCTCTAATTTCTTTAATTTCTTTATTTCTCTAATTTCTCTAATTTCTTTTTTTCGCTAATTTCTTTTTTTCTCTAATTTCTTTATTTCTCGAATTTCTTTAATTTCTTTATTTCTCTAATTTCTCTAATTTCTTTTTTTCGCTAATTTCTCTAATTTGTTTATTTCTCTAATTTCTCTAATTCGTTTATATCTCTAATTTGTTTATTTCTATAGATTCTCTAATTTCTTTATTTCCTAATTTCTCTAATTTCTTTATTTCTCTAATATCGTTATTTCTCTAGTTTCAAATGAGTACAAAACGGCGCCATATGCACATAAGAAACATTGTTTGAGTTGAATACGGCGCCGATTGCAGCTAACGAGCATTTCTTGATTTCTCTAATTTCCCTAAATTCGTGATTTCTCTAATTTCCCTTATTTCGTGATTTCTCTAATTTCTTTATTTCTCTAATTTCTTTATTTCTCTAATTTCTTTATTTCTCTAATTTCTTTATTTCTCTAATTTCTTTATTTCTCTAATTTCTCTATTTTTTATATTTCTCTAATTTCTTTATTCTCTAATTTCTTTAATTCCCTAATTTCTCTAATTTCTTTATTTCTTTAATTTCTTTATTTCTCTAATTTCTTTTTTTCTCTAATTTCTCTAATTTGTTTTTATCTCTAATTTCTCTAATTTGTTTATATCTCTAATTTGTTTATTTCTCTAGATTCTCTAATTTCTTTATTTCCTTATTTCTCTAATTTCTTTATTTCTCTAGTTTCGCATGAGTACAAAACGGCGCCATATGCACATAAGAAACATTGTTTGAGTTGAATACGGCGCCGATTGCAGCTAACGAGCATTTCTTGATTTCTCTAATTTCCCTAAATTCGTGATTTCTCTAATTTCCCTTAATTCGTGATTTCTCTAATTTCTTTATTTCTCTAATTTCTTTATTTCTCTAATTTCTTTTTTTCTCTAATTTCTTTATTTCTCTAATTTCTCTATTTTTTATATTTCTCTAATTTCTTTATTCTCTAATTTCTTTAATTCCCTAATTTCTCTAATTTCTTTATTTCTTTAATTTCTTTATTTCTCTAATTTCTTTTTTTCTCTAATTTCTCTAATTTGTTTTATATCTCTAATTTTTATCTCTAATTTGTTTATTTCTCTAGATTCTCTAATTTCTTTATTTCCTTATTTCTCTAATTTCTTTATTTCTCTAGTTTCGCATGAGTACAAAACGGCGCCATATGCACCTAAGAAACACTGTTTGAGTTGAATACGGCGCCGTATGCAAGTGGAAAATATCGCGTCAGTACAAAACGGCGCCGCATGCAGCTAAGAAGCATTGTTTGAGTAGAACACGGCGCCGTATGCAAGTTAGAAACATTGCATGAATACAAAACGGCGTCGTATGCAAGTTAGAAGCATCGCATGAGTACAAATCGGCGCCGTACGCAGCTAACGAGCATATATTGATTTCTCAATTTTTTATTCCCGCACTGGCGCCATATTCATATTCCATATTCTTTATTTATTTAATTTCTCTAGTTTCTTTATTTCTCTAATTTCTTTAATTTCTTTATTTCTCTAATTTCTCTAATTTCTTTTTTTCGCTAATTTCTTTTTTTCTCTAATTTCTTTATTTCTCGAATTTCTTTAATTTCTTTATTTCTCTAATTTCTCTAATTTCTTTTTTTCGCTAATTTCTCTAATTTGTTTATTTCTCTAATTTCTCTAATTCGTTTATATCTCTAATTTGTTTATTTCTATATATTCTCTAATTTCTTTATTTCCTAATTTCTCTAATTTCTTTATTTCTCTAATATCGTTATTTCCCTAGTTTCAAATGAGTACAAAACGGCGCCATATGCACATAAGAAACATTGTTTGAGTTGAATACGGCGCCGATTGCAGCTAACGAGCATTTCTTGATTTCTCTAATTTCCCTAAATTCGTGATTTCTCTAATTTCCCTTAATTCGTGATTTCTCTAATTTCTTTATTTCTCTAATTTCTTTATTTCTCTAATTTCTTTATTTCTCTAATTTCTTTATTTCTCTAATTTCTTTATTTCTCTAATTTCTCTATTTTTTATATTTCTCTAATTTCTTTATTCTCTAATTTCTTTATTTCTTTAATTTCTTTATTTCTCTAATTTCTCTAATTTCTTTATTTCTCTAATTTCTTTTTTTCTCTAATTTCTCTAATTTGTTTTTATCTCTAATTTCTCTAATTTGTTTATATCTCTAATTTGTTTATTTCTCTAGATTCTCTAATTTCTTTATTTCCTTATTTCTCTAATTTCTTTATTTCTCTAGTTTCGCATGAGTACAAAACGGCGCCATATGCACCTAAGAAACACTGTTTGAGTTGAATACGGCGCCGTATGCAAGTGGAAAATATCGCGTCAGTACAAAACGGCGCCGCATGCAGCTAAGAAGCATTGTTTGAGTAGAACACGGCGCCGTATGCAAGTTAGAAACATTGCATGAATACAAAACGGCGTCGTATGCAAGTTAGAAGCATCGCATGAGTACAAATCGGCGCCGTACGCAGCTAACGAGCATATATTGATTTCTCAATTTTTTATGCCCGCACTGGCGCCATAATCATATTCCATATTCTTTATTTATCTAATTTCTCTAATTTCTTTATTTCTCTAATTTCTTTATTTCTCTAATTTCTTTATTTCTCTAATTTCTCTAATTTCTTTATTTCTCTAATTTCTTTATTTCTCTAATTTCTTTATTTCTCTAATTTCTCTAATTTCTCTAATTTCTTTATTTCTCTAATTTCTCTAATTTGTTTATATCTCTAATTTCTCTAATTTGTTTATTTCTCTAGATTCTCTAATTTGTTTATTTCCTAATTTCTCTAATTTCGTTATTTCTCTAGTTTCGCATGAGTACAAAACGGCGCCATATGCACCTAAGAAACATTGTTTGAGTTGAATACGGCGCCGTATGCAAGTGAAAAATATCGCGTGAGTACAAAACGGCGCCGCATGCAGCTAAGAAGCATTGTTTGAGTAGAACACGGCGCCGTATGCAAGTTAGAAACATTGCATGAATACAAAACGGCGTCGTATGCAAGTTAGAAGCATCGCATGAGTACAAATCGGCGCCGTACGCAGCTAACGAGCATATATTGATTTCTCAATTTTTTATTCCCGCACTGGCGCCATATTCATATTCCATATTCTTTATTTATCTAATTTCTCTAATTTCTTTATTTCTCTAATTTCTTTAATTTCTTTATTTCTCTAATTTCTCTAATTTCTTTTTTTCGCTAATTTCTTTTTTTCTCTAATTTCTCTAATTTCTTTATTTCTTTAATTTCTTTATTTCTCGAATTTCTTTAATTTCTTTATTTCTCTAATTTCTCTAATTTCTTTTTTTCGCTAATTTCTCTAATTTGTTTTTATCTCTAATTTCTCTAATTTGTTTATATCTCTAATTTGTTTATTTATATAGATTCTCTAATTTCTTTATTTCCTAATTTCTTTAATTGCTTTATTTCTCTAATATCGTTATTTCTCTAGTTTCAAATGAGTACAAAACGGCGCCCTATGCACCTAAGAAACACTGTTTGAGTTGAATACGGCGCCGTATGCAAGTGGAAAATATCGCGTCAGTACAAAACGGCGCCGCATGCAGCTAAGAAGCATTGTTTGAGTAGAACACGGCGCCGTATGCAAGTTAGAAACATTGCATGAATACAAAACGGCGTCGTATGCAAGTTAGAAGCATCGCATGAGTACAAATCGGCGCCGTACGCAGCTAACGAGCATATATTGATTTCTCAATTTTTTATGCCTGCACTGGCGCCATAATCATATTCCATATTCTTTATTTATCTAATTTCTCTAATTTCTTTATTTCTCTAATTTCTTTATTTCTCTAATTTCTCTAATTTCTTTATTTCTCTAATTTCTTTATTTCTCTAATTTCTTTATTTCTCTAATTTCTTTATTTCTCTAATTTCTCTAATTTGTTTATTTCTCTAATTTCTCTAATTTGTTTATATCTCTAATTTCTCTAATTTGTTTATATCTCTAATTTCTCTAATTTGTTTATTTCTCTAGATTCTCTAATTTCTTTATTTCCTTATTTCTCTAATTTCTTTATTTCTCTAGTTTCGCATGAGTACAAAACGGCGCCATATGCACCTAAGAAACACTGTTTGAGTTGAATACGGCGCCGTATGCAAGTGAAAAATATCGCGTGAGTACAAAACGGCGCCGCATGCAGCTAAGAAGCATTGTTTGAGTAGAACACGGCGCCGTATGCAAGTTAGAAACATTGCATGAATACAAAACGGCGTCGTATGCAAGTTAGAAGCATCGCATGAGTACAAATCGGCGCCGTACGCAGCTAACGAGCATATATTGATTTCTCAATTTTTTATTCCCGCACTGGCGCCATATTCATATTCCATATTCTTTATTTATTTAATTTCTCTAATTTCTTTATTTCTCTAATTTCTTTAATTTCTTTATTTCTCTAATTTCTCTAATTTCTTTTTTTCGCTAATTTCTTTTTTCTCTAATTTCTTTAATTTCTTTATTTCTCTAATTTCTCTAATTTCTTTTTTTCGCTAATTTCTCTAATTTGTTTATTTCTCTAATTTCTCTAATTTGTTTATTTCTCTAATTTCTCTAATTTGTTTATATCTCTAATTTCTCTAATTTGTTTATTTCTCTAGATTCTCTAATTTTTTATGCCCGCACTGGCGCCATATGCAGCTAACGAGCATATCTTCGTGATTCGATTTCCTAAATTTCGTGATTTCTCTAATTTCTTTATTTTCTTAGTTTCTTTAATTTCTTTACTTTCATTTTTTGTTTAATTTGACCATTTTTCTATTTCTCTAATTTCTTTACTTATCTTATTTATCACCTAACATTGTTTGAGTATAAAACGGCGCCTATGCATTAGAAACATTGTCTTGAGTTCAATACGTCGCCGTATGCAAGTGAAAAATATCGCATGAGTAAAAAACGGCGATGTATGCAGCTAAGAAACATCGCGAGTACAAATCGTCGCCGAATGCAAATTAAAAACATCGCATGAGTACAAAACGGCGCCGTATGGAAATTAAAAACGGCGCCCTATGCACCTAAGAAACATTGTTTGAGTTGAATACGGCGCCGATTGCAGCTAACGAGCATTTCTTGATTTCTCTAATTTCCCTAAATTCGTGATTTCTCTAATTTTTTACTTCCTAATTTCCCTAATTCGTGATTTCTCTAATTTCTTTATTTCTCTAATTTCTTTATTTCTCTAATTTCTCTAATTTCTTTATTTCTCTAATTTCTTTATTTCTAATTTCTTTATTTCTCTAATTTCTTTATTTCTCTAATTTCTCTAATTTCTTTATTTCTCTAATTTCTCTAATTTGTTTATTTCTCTAATTTCTCTAATTTGTTTATATCTCTAATTTCTCTAATTTGTTTATTTCTCTAGATTCTCTAATTTCTTTATTTCCTTATTTCTCTAATTTCTTTATTTCTCTAGTTTCGCATGAGTACAAAACGGCGCCATATGCACCTAAGAAACACTGTTTGAGTTGAATACGGCGCCGTATGCAAGTGGAAAATATCGCGTCAGTACAAAACGGCGCCGCATGCAGCTAAGAAGCATTGTTTGAGTAGAACACGGCGCCGTATGCAAGTTAGAAACATTGCATGAATACAAAACGGCGTCGTATGCAAGTTAGAAGCATCGCATGAGTACAAATCGGCGCCGTACGCAGCTAACGAGCATATATTGATTTCTCAATTTTTTATTCCCGCACTGGCGCCATATTCATATTCCATATTCTTTATTTATCTAATTTCTCTAATTTCTTTATTTCTCTAATTTCTTTAATTTCTTTATTTCTCTAATTTCTCTAATTTCATTTTTTCTCTAATTTCTCTAATTTCTTTATTTCTTTAATTTCTTTATTTCTCTAATTTCTCTAATTTCTTTTTTTCGCTAATTTCTCTAATTTGTTTTTATCTCTAATTTCTCTAATTTGTTTTTATCTCTAATTTCTCTAATTTGTTTATATCTCTAATTTGTTTATTTCTCTAGATTCTCTAATTTCTTTATTTCCTTATTTCTCTGATTTCTTTATTTCTCTAGTTTCGCATGAGTACAAAACGGCGCCATATGCACCTAAGAAACACTGTTTGAGTTGAATACGGCGCCGTATGCAAGTGGAAAATATCGCGTCAGTACAAAACGGCGCCGCATGCAGCTAAGAAGCATTGTTTGAGTAGAACACGGCGCCGTATGCAAGTTAGAAACATTGCATGAATACAAAACGGCGTCGTATGCAAGTTAGAAGCATCGCATGAGTACAAATCGGCGCCGTACGCAGCTAACGAGCATATATTGATTTCTCAATTTTTTATGCCCGCACTGGCGCCATAATCATATTCCATATTCTTTATTTATCTAATTTCTCTAATTTCTTTATTTCTCTAATTTCTTTATTTCTCTAATTTCTCTAATTTCTTTATTTCTCTAATTTCTTTATTTCTCTAATTTGTTTATTTCTCTAATTTCTTTATTTCTCTAATTTCTCTAATTTCTTTATTTCTCTAATTTCTCTAATTTCTTTATTTCTCTAGATTCTCTAATTTCTTTATTTCCTAATTTCTCTAATTTCTTTATTTCTCTAGTTTCGCATGAGTACAAAACGGCGCCATATGCACCTAAGAAACATTGTTTGAGTTGAATACGGCGCCGTATGCAAGTGAAAAATATCGCGTGAGTACAAAACGGCGCCGCATGCAGCTAAGAAGCATTGTTTAAGTAGAACACGGCGTCGTATGCAAGTTAGAAGCATCGCATGAGTACAAATCGGCGCCGTACGCAGCTAACGAGCATATATTGATTTCTCAATTTTTTATTCCCGCACTGGCGCCATATTCATATTCCATATTCTTTATTTATTTAATTTCTCTAGTTTCTTTATTTCTCTAATTTCTTTAGTTTCTTTATTTCTCTAATTTCTCTAATTTCTTTATTTCTCGAATTTCTTTAATTTCTCTAATTTCTCTAATTTCTTTATTTCTCGAATTTCTTTAATTTCTTTATTTCTCTAATTTCTCTAATTTCTTTTTTTCGCTGATTTCTCTAATTTGTTTATTTCTCTAATTTCTCTAATTCGTTTATATCTCTAATTTGTTTATTTCTATAGATTCTCTAATTTCTTTATTTCCTAATTTCTCTAATTTCTTTATTTCTCTAATATCGTTATTTCTCTAGTTTCAAATGAGTACAAAACGGCGCCATATGCACATAAGAAACATTGTTTGAGTTGAATACGGCGCCGATTGCAGCTAACGAGCATTTCTTGATTTCTCTAATTTCCCTAAATTCGTGATTTCTCTAATTTCCCTTATTTCGTGATTTCTCTAATTTCTTTATTTCTCTAATTTCTTTATTTCTCTAATTTCTTTATTTCTCTAATTTCTTTATTTCTCTAATTTCTTTATTTCTCTAATTTCTCTAATTTCTTTATTTCTCTAATTTCTTTATTTCTCTAATTTCTTTTTTTCTCTAATTTCTTTATTTCTTTAATTTCTTTATTTCTCTAATTTCTCTAATTTCTTTTTTTCTCTAATTTCTCTAATTTGTTTTTATCTCTAATTTCTCTAATTTGTTTATATCTCTAATTTGTTTATTTCTCTAGAATCTCTAATTTCTTTATTTCCTTATTTCTCTAATTTCTTTATTTCTCTAGTTTCGCATGAGTACAAAACGGCGCCATATGCACCTAAGAAACACTGTTTGAGTTGAATACGGCGCCGTATGCAAGTGGAAAATATCGCGTCAGTACAAAACGGCGCCGCATGCAGCTAAGAAGCATTGTTTGAGTAGAACACGGCGCCGTATGCAAGTTAGAAACATTGCATGAATACAAAACGGCGTCGTATGCAAGTTAGAAGCATCGCATGAGTACAAATCGGCGCCGTACGCAGCTAACGAGCATATATTGATTTCTCAATTTTTTATTCCCGCACTGGCGCCATATTCATATTCCATATTCTTTATTTATTTAATTTCTCTAGTTTCTTTATTTCTCTAATTTCTTTAGTTTCTTTATTTCTCTAATTTCTCTAATTTCTTTTTTTCGCTAATTTCTTTTTTTCTCTAATTTCTCTAATTTCTTTATTTCTCGAATTTCTTTAATTTCTTTATTTCTCTAATTTCTCTAATTTCTTTTTTTCGCTGATTTCTCTAATTTGTTTATTTCTCTAATTTCTCTAATTCGTTTATATCTCTAATTTGTTTATTTCTATAGATTCTCTAATTTCTTTATTTCCTAATTTCTCTAATTTCTTTATTTCTCTAATATCGTTATTTCTCTAGTTTCAAATGAGTACAAAACGGCGCCATATGCACATAAGAAACATTGTTTGAGTTGAATACGGCGCCGATTGCAGCTAACGAGCATTTCTTGATTTCTCTAATTTCCCTAAATTCGTGATTTCTCTAATTTCCCTTATTTCGTGATTTCTCTAATTTCTTTATTTCTCTAATTTCTTTATTTCTCTAATTTCTTTATTTCTCTAATTTCTTTATTTCTCTAATTTCTTTATTTCTCTAATTTCTCTATTTTTTATATTTCTCTAATTTCTTTATTCTCTAATTTCTTTATTTCTTTAATTTCTTTATTTCTCTAATTTCTCTAATTTCTTTATTTCTCTAATTTCTTTTTTTCTCTAATTTCTCTAATTTGTTTTTATCTCTAATTTCTCTAATTTGTTTATATCTCTAATTTGTTTATTTCTCTAGAATCTCTAATTTCTTTATTCCCTTATTTCTCTAATTTCTTTATTTCTCTAGTTTCGCATGAGTACAAAACGGCGCCATATGCACCTAAGAAACACTGTTTGAGTTGAATACGGCGCCGTATGCAAGTGGAAAATATCGCGTCAGTACAAAACGGCGCCGCATGCAGCTAAGAAGCATTGTTTGAGTAGAACACGGCGCCGTATGCAAGTTAGAAACATTGCATGAATACAAAACGGCGTCGTATGCAAGTTAGAAGCATCGCATGAGTACAAATCGGCGCCGTACGCAGCTAACGAGCATATATTGATTTCTCAATTTTTTATGCCCGCACTGGCGCCATAATCATATTCCATATTCTTTATTTATCTAATTTCTCTAATTTCTTTATTTCTCTAATTTCTTTATTTCTCTAATTTGTTTATTTCTCTAATTTCTCTAATTTGTTTATTTCTCTAATTTCTTTATTTCTCTAATTTGTTTATTTCTCTAATTTCTCTAATTTGTTTATTTCTCTAATTTGTTTATATCTCTAATTTCTCTAATTTGTTTATATCTCTAATTTCTCTAATTTGTTTATTTCTCTAGATTCTCTAATTTGTTTATTTCCTAATTTCTCTCATTTCGTTATTTCTCTAGTTTCGCATGAGTACAAAACGGCGCCATATGCACCTAAGAAACATTGTTTGAGTTGAATACGGCGCCGTATGCAAGTGAAAAATATCGCGTGAGTACAAAACGGCGCCGCATGCAGCTAAGAAGCATTGTTTAAGTAGAACACGGCGTCGTATGCAAGTTAGAAGCATCGCATGAGTACAAATCGGCGCCGTACGCAGCTAACGAGCATATATTGATTTCTCAATTTTTTATTCCCGCACTGGCGCCATATTCATATTCCATATTCTTTATTTATTTAATTTCTCTAGTTTCTTTATTTCTCTAATTTCTTTAGTTTCTTTATTTCTCTAATTTCTCTAATTTCTTTATTTCTCTAATTTCTTTATTTCTCTAATTTCTCTAATTTCTTTATTTCTCTAATTTCTTTATTTCTCTAATTTGTTTATTTCTCTAATTTCTTTATTTCTCTAATTTCTTTATTTCTCTAATTTCTCTAATTTCTTTATTTCTCTAGATTCTCTAATTTCTTTATTTCCTAATTTCTCTAATTTCTTTATTTCTCTAGTTTCGCATGAGTACAAAACGGCGCCATATGCACCTAAGAAACATTGTTTGAGTTGAATACGGCGCCGTATGCAAGTGAAAAATATCGCGTGAGTACAAAACGGCGCCGCATGCAGCTAAGAAGCATTGTTTAAGTAGAACACGGCGTCGTATGCAAGTTAGAAGCATCGCATGAGTACAAATCGGCGCCGTACGCAGCTAACGAGCATATATTGATTTCTCAATTTTTTATTCCCGCACTGGCGCCATATTCATATTCCATATTCTTTATTTATTTAATTTCTCTAGTTTCTTTATTTCTCTAATTTCTTTAGTTTCTTTATTTCTCTAATTTCTCTAATTTCTTTTTTTCGCTAATTTCTTTTTTTCTCTAATTTCTCTAATTTCTTTATTTCTCGAATTTCTTTAATTTCTTTATTTCTCTAATTTCTCTAATTTCTTTTTTTCGCTGATTTCTCTAATTTGTTTATTTCTCTAATTTCTCTAATTCGTTTATATCTCTAATTTGTTTATTTCTATAGATTCTCTAATTTCTTTATTTCCTAATTTCTCTAATTTCTTTATTTCTCTAATATCGTTATTTCTCTAGTTTCAAATGAGTACAAAACGGCGCCATATGCACATAAGAAACATTGTTTGAGTTGAATACGGCGCCGATTGCAGCTAACGAGCATTTCTTGATTTCTCTAATTTCCCTAAATTCGTGATTTCTCTAATTTCCCTTATTTCGTGATTTCTCTAATTTCTTTATTTCTCTAATTTCTTTATTTCTCTAATTTCTTTATTTCTCTAATTTCTTTATTTCTCTAATTTCTCTATTTTTTATATTTCTCTAATTTCTTTATTTCTCTAATTTCTCTATTTTTTATATTTCTCTAATTTCTTTATTCTCTAATTTCTTTATTTCTTTAATTTCTTTATTTCTCTAATTTCTCTAATTTCTTTATTTCTCTAATTTCTTTATTTCTCTAATTTCTCTAATTTCTTTATTTCTCTAATTTCTTTATTTCTCTAGTTTCGCATGAGTACAAACGGCGCATATGCACTAAGAAACATTGTTTGAGTTGAATACGGCGCCGTTGCAGTAAATTTCTTGATTTCTCTAATTTCCCTAATCGTGATTCTTTATTTCCCTACGTATTTCTCTAATTTCTTTATTTCTCTAATTTCTTTATTTCTCTAATTTCTTTATTTCTCTAATTTCTTTATTTCTCTAATTTCTTTATTTCTCTAATTTCTTTATTTCTCTAATTTCTCTAATTTCTTTATTTCTCTAATTTCTTTATTTCTCTAATTTCTCTAATTTCTTTATTTCTCTAATTTCTTTTTTTCTCTAATTTCTCTAATTTGTTTTTATCTCTAATTTCTCTAATTTGTTTATATCTCTAATTTGTTTATTTCTCTAGATTCTCTAATTTCTTTATTTCCTTATTTCTCTAATTTCTTTATTTCTCTAGTTTCGCATGAGTACAAAACGGCGCCATATGCACCTAAGAAACACTGTTTGAGTTGAATACGGCGCCGTATGCAAGTGGAAAATATCGCGTCAGTACAAAACGGCGCCGCATGCAGCTAAGAAGCATTGTTTGAGTAGAACACGGCGCCGTATGCAAGTTAGAAACATTGCATGAATACAAAACGGCGTCGTATGCAAGTTAGAAGCATCGCATGAGTACAAATCGGCGCCGTACGCAGCTAACGAGCATATATTGATTTCTCAATTTTTTATGCCCGCACTGGCGCCA
>JAIQCH010000145.1:0-23353 GCA_029691765.1 Entomobrya proxima
ATACATGTGTAGTTTTTGTTAAATTTATTTGATTATGAATGAAGTTAGGTAAAGCAGTTAAGCAAAAAACAGTCATTGTAACACTATAAAATTCTTGATGCTTAAAAGAATACAAATATAAATAAAATGTAAATTAATATGTGCGAAACGGACCCCATTTTGTAATACCTTCTTTAATAGAAAAATACGAAATAATCTTTGATATTTTATGTTCTGGCTATAGTAAGCAAAAAGACTTTGGAAAATGTTGTCTTTCCGCTACACTTTGTCTATGTTACCTATTGTCTTCTTTACATTTTTGTCTTATTTACCTTTTTTACTTCGGTCTCAATTCCGTTTGTCTTTTAAAATTTGTCTTTTTCCTAAGACCGAAGCATTCAGAAACATGTAATTTACGTTGTAAAAAGTCATGTAAAACAGGTTAATTTTTGTACTGCAGTTAGCTTAGCGTCGTATTTTTCTTAACTACAGGGTCCTTCGTTTCTACTGGAGAGTCAGGACAAAGGAACAGGGAAAAAGAAGAAAAAGAAAGTTCCTGAAGACGATTTGGAACTGCTGTTATCTGTTGGCGCTCTCAGCAGATCAAAGTACAACAGAAACTAGTACTGATCAAAACAGTCTTTTATCAACATTAAAAGATGTCATATACACGGGCAGTTAAAGTTGCAGTATGCACGCGGGCTGGTTACAATTTCTGGAAAATCAAAATTAAGAAATATTAGGACAAAAGTGTGCTTTCACCTTGAACTTGGATAGCGGAAATGTGAAAGTATGAGAATGCTGAAAATCCAGAAGAGTATACCCATAGACTTGTGAAAGTGGCGTTAGTTTGCTGTGTTTTCTCGCCCTCTCATACTTCAGTAAAGCTTAAAATTAGAGGAACGCCAATGTGTAAATCGTGTAATTGGTTCTCGTGTCAAAATTAGCGTTAACTGGAAGGTGTGACAAACCCAAGGAACCTAAGAATTTCTAACTAAGCGTGTAAACTTTACATTGTAATGTGTATGCGTGGGAGTTCTTAATAGGGACCAAATAATAGTGGCTAAACAATTTCGAATCAATTTATTAGCTCGCTGCTTTGCAGAGAAGCTATTTAAGCAGTTGTGTGTCCGTCTGTCCGTCTGTCTGTCTGTCTGTCCGTCCGTCTACTTTATTTTTTAGGGTTGGAAAATATTTTTTTTATTTAAATTTTTTTTAATTAAGAAAAAAAAATATACTATATTTAAGCAGTTGTGTGTCCGTCTGTCCGTCTGTCTGTCTGTCTGTCTGTCCGTCTACTTTATTTTTTAGGGTTGGAAAATATTTTTTAAAATTATAATTTACGTATGGGTAGTATACATTAATATAATATTTGTAACGACTTACAAAACTGCCACAGCTACGATGGTTTACTTAATAGACACTACGGAACTAGCAGTATTAGCATTGTGCATTAGAAATAATTCTGACGTCCAGTTTTTGTATCGAGAGATTCGAAATACAATCAAAAATGCCCATGGCCCGTGGTGATACATAAGGAGGTACGTATGGGTATCGTACATTAATATAATATTTGTAACGACTTACAAAACTGCCACCGCTACGATGGTTAACTCAATAGACACTACGGAACTAGCAGTACTAGCATTGTGTATGAGAAAAAAATTCTGACGTCCAGTTTTTGAATCGAGAGATTTGAAATACAATCAAAAATGACCATGGCCCGTGGTGATACATAAGGAGGTACGTATGGGTATCGTACATTAATATAATATTTGTATCGACTTACAAAACTGTCACCGCTACGATGGTTAACTCAATAGACACTACGGAACTAGCAGTATTAGCATTGTGCATGAGAAATAATTCTGACGTCCAGGTTTTGAATCGAGAGATTCGAAATACAATCAAAAATGCCCATGGCCCGTGGTGATACATAAGGAGATACGTATGGGTATCGTACATTAATATAATATTTGTAACGACTTACGTCCAGTTACTTACGTAGAAAAAATTCTGACGTCCAGTTTTATCTTGCCCATGCCCATGATAGTAATTTACGTCTGTATGAATTCTAATTTTGTAATCGTCCTATCCGCCGATTTTTTAATTGGATTTTATTGTAAAGAATTTGTGTAATAAATTCAGAAGGCAATGAATACATATTTGAATTATACTTTTTGAAATAGCAAAAGTTGTGTTAGCGTATCATGATACTCATTCTTTCGTTCTAGTGTTGAACATCAACCTAATTCTGTGTCGTGGCGGGCGCATTCCTCTTCAAACCACTTTACAAGTTCAGTTCCTCTTTGAAGTTTTGGAGAAGTCTTAAGTTTGGGTTTTAGACAAACATTACGCTTTCCTGCCTTATCTAATACAAGAAGGGGGAGGGAGGGATGGTCTGTGAATCCAAAAATGGACTTTAGTGAGGCATCTAACTGATCATCGAAAATTTCTTTGAAGCGTTTAAACCAAGGAACCCCCTTCTTATCTTCAAATACTGTATTCATTTTGTCGTTTTCTCAAAAGTTTTGAGTTTTTTCATTTAGAATTCAAAAACCTACAACCCACTATGCCATTCCAACTACCAACTTCTCAAGTTCATAAAAAAGCAGTGCAATGTATATTTCAAAATGTAATTATACGCAATATGCGACCATAGCAGCGAGCATGTTTTAATGTTTACCATGGATGTTTAGTTATTACATGAGGTAAAATGATTTTGGGCTTCAGCGAGTGTTAAGTAAAATAACAATTTTATTCAACGTTTCGACCCTTATAATATGGGTCCTCTTCAGGGCAATTATGAGTAGACAGCAAATTGAACTCAATCATCAATCAATTTTTAGTTGTTGAATAATATTAGAAAGAAAGTTTTCAGACGTATTTGAAAGGTACACCAGCAAAATTAATGAAAAATTTAAAGTAATTTCGTAACTAACCCACAACCCAAACCGTTTAAAACTATTCTCAGTAGAAAAATGAAACACGTGTGGATTTCAATATACTTCATTTCGCATTGAAAAGTTTGGTTATGAACACAATATTACTCCAGTTGTAGTTAGCTTCAACTACATCGTAATTAAGTAGCACGTGTAAGCAAGTTTTTGGACGTTTTTAATAATATGAAATTATTTTTTGCTTATTACTTTGGGTTTCATACAATAATACTTGTGGACAGCAAAAAACGTGGCATGTCCATAAATTGCTTTGTATTCTATAAACTAACAATAAAACTCTTGTCGACACTAATTTTTATGCTATAAAATTGGCAAACGTGTAGATTATATAATTGTATATTTTAGTCCATAGTTTTAAAGAATATCTCATCATATACTTTTATGCATCACCGTGATAAGGCCTTTGAACGATCTGAAACGCAAAATGTTTTAGTTTGTCGTTTATATCATCAGAATCACGTACTAACCAGCATAATGTCAATAACGGAAGCACGAAGAAAGCCCCCAGAAAAAAGCCACTGCGAAAAAATCCCCCGGAAAAAAGCCCCCTACGAAGAAAGCCCCCTACGAAAATTACCACCTGCAAAGTTAACCACCCATGAAAAATGCCCCTTGCGAAAATTACCACCTACGAAATTAGCCCCTAACGAAAAATGCCACTTTTATACTTGAAATGTGATAAGTCAAATTCCACAAACATAAATATACAGTTTTAGTATTACTTCTGCATTACTATATATTCAAAAATTCAGAGGGATGCGCATATTTAGATTTTTGTTGTCATAAAGCCCAACGTAAAACAATAATACTATAGCTACAATGATTTTTCGGTTTTCTACAAGGCTAACATTACAAACAGCTCTTGGTAGAAAATATGTAGTTAAATACTTATTGCTTACTATCAGGTACTTCATACTATGAAGTTCATAGCATAACAAGTTATTGTTGCATTAATGCGAAATAATGGCTTTTAATATGTAAATATTTACATTGGGAATTAAGTGCAAGTGCACTCTGGACTTTGGATGAAAAATATTAATTATATTGCAGCTGTATCCGGATTAACTGGATTTTGAACTCCTAGTCTTATAACTGATCAAAAATCAAATTACAGTAGATTAAAATACAATTTGGTTTCTAGTGTTAAACTTTTAAACAAAATCAATGTATATAAGCCTATCTGGCATTGTAAACATAGCCAGTTTCATAGAAATTAAATTAAAACTATATATGTTTGTTTGTGGAATTTGACTTATCCCATTTCAAGTAAAAAAGTGGCATTTTTCGTTAGAGGTTAACTTCGTAGGTGGTAATTTTCGCAGGGGGCATTTTTCGTGGGTGGTTAACTTCGCAAGTGGTAAATTTCGTAAGGGGCTTTCTTCGTAGGGGGCTTTTTTCCGGGGGATTTTTTCGCAGTGGCTTTTTTCTGGGGGCTTTCTTCATGGACCCGTCAATAACGTCATACTTGGAATTGATTGTTTACTGTCACACACTATTGCTTATTTTTTGCAACTATCATCGTCAATTTGTTTCAGACGTCGCTTTAATAACGCATATTATAATTGAGTCACCTAGTACTATTTTAGTGATCCTTACAACGCAACTAGTGAGGAACACATGTCATTGAAATATTTCAGCATTGCTGGAAGAACTATAAACAGTGTTGATCATCTAACAAAAACACACTTTAAATTTGAAGAATACCTTGAGGAACATGGAAACTTTGACGAGTTTCATTATTCCAAAAGCAATCAACACTTTCCGTATGTCAGTCGGTATTTAGGGACAAAAACGGTTTTGATAATTTTAGACACAAATACTGGGAACGGAACTGCCCAAGCAATTAAATATTCTGGATACCGGTTTTCGGATTACGCAATTTTTATAAAGTTACAAGCGTTGTATCCTGATGATGCTTCAGACGACACAAATTATCAGTCTAACAGTGCAGCCAATTGTAACTTTTCTGGAAACTGGATATTTTGAATGCTCAAATACGATAATTAAATGTAAACGGGTCCACGAAGAATCCTACTCAAACTTTGCTACTGCGAAGTTTGCTACTCAATGTTTGCTACCCGCGAACTTTGCTACCTACGAAGTTTGCTACTCGCGAAGTTTACTACCCGCGATGTTTGCTACTCACGAAGTTTCCCATCTACGAAGTTTACTACTCGCGAAAAATACTACAAACAATACTTATTATTATTGGGATGAGTTTCAGCATTTATACTTATTATTACTGTATTATTACTCCTGAGAAAGAAATTAGTAAAATTTCGAAAGTTCGAGTTGATTAAACTGCCAGCATCCGTTAAGCCCTTATTTTACTTTGTACAAATTAACAAAAAATAATATAAAAGTTGTTTATTATCACGTAAATAGTAAAATGTATTCACAAGGGCTTACAAAATATTTTTCCTCCTTTGTTACGTCGTGTTAGATATCAATACTAAACATTTTAAACTATACTATATTTCAAATAAACAAAAATAAGAACTGTTTTCTTTTAAATCCCATTTACAAAGTAATGACTGGTGCTAGTTTAGGGCGTCTTTTTGCTTTTATAGGATTTATTTTTGCTGATTTTGGGTCTATGTTTGCTGGTTTAGAGCCAATATTAACTAGATCTGGAATATAGTAGCCCAAAAAATAAAGTAGGCGGACAAACAGATGCACCGGCACATTATATCTTAATAAGCTCCTCTGCTCAAGCAACGAGCTAATAATTATGCATGAAAAAACTGTCTTCTTACTGATAAAAGAATTAAGTAGCATTTTTCGCGAGTAGTAAACTTCGTAGATGGGAAACTTGGTGAGTAGCAAACATCGCGGGTAGTAAACTTCGCGAGTAGCAAACTTCGTAGGTAGCAAAGTTCGCGGGTAGCAAACATTGAGTAGCAAACTTCGCAGTAGCAAACTTTGAGTAGGATTCTGCGTGCTTCCAATGTAAACTGCTTTCATCCTTGTTAAAAAGAGTGTTTGAAGAATGCAATAAGCCATTTTCAAATACAGTAGGTTTTTGGTATCCCGATGGTTTTGAAAATAAAGTGGGTTTGCACGCGCTAAATTCCGGCTTTTGTAGTAAAGATCACAAACCGGCTTTACACAAACGCCTACACGTATGCGGCAGTGGCTACACAGCTGGGGCAGTACTTGTTGCCAACCTGGTAAACATATCATTTTCCGTACAACTTGCTCTCAGCGAACGAGAAGTGGATTCAGTTTTCCTCTCTATTTATTGGTTTCCACTGTTTCAAGCGAAAGTGCCAAATCAACAGTTGCTATATCACAACAAAATGAAGCTTGTTATCAAAGCCGATTTTATTGTTTCTTATTGCATTTATTTGGAGAATACGGTTGCTTCAGGTTGGACTCAGTATTTTCAAATATTTGACACGAAAGTCTGGCTATCTTGTATTTTGATGGTGCTATTAGTGACCTTGCTTTGGAATAGCTTTGCCAAAGCGTTTGATTTTGTACTTATATTTTTGGGCCAACAATGTACAGAAAAACATTTACGCAGCATTGGGTTTTCCATGTTAGTACCTGTGCCATTTTTAAGTTTAATATATTCAGTAGAGTTTTCTACCGACTGCCTACATAT
Organism: Entomobrya proxima; assembly: GCA_029691765.1. Classification (NCBI taxonomy): domain Eukaryota; kingdom Metazoa; phylum Arthropoda; class Collembola; order Entomobryomorpha; family Entomobryidae; genus Entomobrya; species Entomobrya proxima. Next base: position 6,547 of record JAIQCH010000145.1, read on the forward strand.
TACAAGACCGCCGTCACTTCCAGAACTGGCTCGTATGAATTTCAAATTTTATGTTGACGTACCAACATACGGTGCTCTGGCTGGTGCACTATTTAAACCATTTCGTAAGCCGTTGGAACAAGCATTTCAAATAAACAGTTGTGCAAATGTTTTCTCTACCGCTTCTAACGGTATGTTTGATTTTTCTGGCTTGGTGAATAATAAAGCTTCAGGACTGGCTAATAAAGGAAAGCCTATTTATAGTTCATTACCTCAATTGTCCCAGATTCTAGTACAAGAAAGCAAGGCAGTTGTAAACAAAACTATTTTGTGTAGTTCTGTGCCATTTCCGGATGCAATTAGTAGTTATAGTAAGATCGGTTATCTTGCATGGGGAAGACACTCTACAAAATTTAATAGAATTTATTCAGAATTGGAAGCAACTGGAGTTTTGACGAAGCTACATAGCATAATTAACACATATTGGTACCATGGTAGGTTAAAGGACCAAACTTGGGATCCAGTTCGCAAAGCTGTGCTAGTGCCAACATAAATAAAGTTAAAGTCGGCATTAGGGTTCGCCAAATTGGCACAATATTCAGCGTTACTGTTAATAATTGTGCATTACATATTGTATTTTTACTGTTTTAAACGGGTATTGGAGCTGCTGCGTTACAAAACAAAGAAAAAGCAGAAAAATGATGCGTCAACATTTGTGCGATAAATTAAAAGTGTTATGCGCACTCAAAACATTGCTAGACTATTTAAAGAATTCCAATGTTTCATGCAAACAAAACACTCACTATGGATTTTAAACTAAATCATACGAATGAATAAAAAGTCTCTGCTCAGTTATTATTGTGTAGCGTTCCTACTTTTAAATTTTTAATAAGCAAAAATCCGTACCTATTACATCAAGCATTGAAATGTTGTGCGTGAGCTTGCCAGTGTTGTATGTGTGTGTTGTGTGTGCCCGTGTGCCTCTATGATGTCATAAATCATAAATCAGAAAATGTTGGATTACTTAAGAAGGAATATTTTATTTTATGGCTACTATGATAATGTATTTTAAGATATGTTTGGTGAAGTAAAAACATTTTAAATGCTATATGCCACAGTAAGTAATAAAGCATAATTTATAATTCTGCGGACTAAACGGACTAAAAATTTTCTATTCTACAAAATTTGAAAATACATAGTCTTGATACACATTCTTGCAATACGTTTGCATATTAAGTCTTGCGCTTTTTTATCGTTTTGTGTACATCAAAGTTAAAAACGCCATGTTTCTGTTTTCAATCTTTGTAAATATTGGCAGCATGTTGATGTGGTATTTTAGTGTGTTTGGTATATTAATGCTAATATAATCTAGTGTTAGCCAATAACTTTTTATTTGTTGTCTACCAGCTTAAGGAAAATCAATATAATAAAACGTATAGTAGTAAATGATATGGTTTAATAGAAAATGGATTAACAAAACAAAAGCTATAAGAAAGTTAGTTGGCTTAGTGTACACAAGTGTGCAATATTTACACCAGATATTACGCACTTAGGTAATCGAGTTTCCATAGTTATCCGAATAAACCTATCGCCGTAACGCTCAGCAGAAAATGTGCTTTCGAAGAAAGTATGAACAGGCATTCATTTTACCAACTGATGAGTTACACGCGTGTTATCGTTTTGGTTTTTTGATGATCTGATTTTGCATACAGTTTTGATGAACATTTTTTTAACTAAAAATATTGGTTGTTTTCGTCTTGTATGTTAAGTTTACATGGAGATAAATAGAGAATAGAGAAAATTCGTTTTGATAAACATTTGACAATTGTCCTTTTATTTAGTGTAACAAGCTTAAATTAACTTATCAGGATGTGTAAATATTCTATTTTTATTTATTTATTTGTGCTGTGTGTTATGGTTTACCAAAATGCTTTAATGGTAGAAGCCCGCGTTGTTTGTAATCGATAAGTCGTTATTACAAAATTGCTAACTTTTGCGGAGCACATTGAGAAGGAGTTTTGGTGTTTTATAATTTTTTTCAGCATTTCGTCAAAATTGGTGTATATGTACCCTTTTGAATTGTGAATTCAAAAATAGTATTCTTTTGGTTATATGGTGACGATATCTATGACATATTGATGGCCGAATGTGACCATTTTCAGGTTTTTGAGAAATATTAGGATTTTTGAAGATTTTTGAGTATAACTTTTGTGTGCATCAAAATCAGGGAAATTGCCGGGAGGGCCATCCTAATTTTTGTAACGCTTGTTTCAGCAAAACAAACAACGGGACAAAATTCCGTTCCATGGTGGAGATATTTGGAAAAATGTATGCAAGTATACAAAACTTGACAGAATCCATCGTGCCAAAAGTGATCGAATGCTGCTTCCACCATGGAACGGAATTTTGTCCCGTTGTTTGTTTTGTTGAAACAAGCGTTAAAAAACTTAGGATGGCCCTCCCAGCGATTTCCCTAATTTTGATGCACACAAAAGTCATACTTAAAAAACTTCAAAAATCCTAGTATTTTTCGAAAACCTGAAAATGGTCACATTCGGCCATCAAAATTTATAAATATGTGCCCGTATAGATATAAGAATGTATATATATAAATATAGTAAGCTTGAATTGTTACTTGAGTGTTGTGTACTGCAAAAAGTTCATGCAATACAGAATAGTATGTGCGTGCACAAAGTTGTTCCATTGAGCTTGCGTTTGCAATTCAAAAGAGGAAATTATATTAAGGTGAACTATAGAGGAATTTTATTTACGGCATACCTTCAAGTTTTCCGTGGATTGTATATTATTGTAATATAACTGTTATTTATGACTGGTATGATATGCATTGCTGTAAACTAGTCACAAAGTTCAATTACAGAGAATGACACTGACCTTGCTTTTGATAAGTGTGTGTGCGTGCCGCGACTTTATGCAATTTCAACTAGTCTCAAAAAAGAAACAAAGGTCGTTACAGCGTTGTGAGTTTACGTTTAGCAGAATGTAAAATGGGGTGAATTTAACTGCTAAAATGCAAATTAGACTGAAATACAGAACTGACCGATAATCTAGTAATATACCAAAAGAGCCTAGACTATGATGATGCGCACGCATGTTCACTTTGAATATGAGCACACACGCATCGCATAAACTCAATTGTGATTCTGTAGACATAAAAAATAGCACGTAAGCTCTGATGAGAACAAAAGGTGCGTGACAGAAACTGTGAATAGAATAATATGATGATGGTTGGGTATCCTGGAGAAATGCATGATGCGTATTTGTGCGATAATGGGAATGGGTGAATATCTTTTTTGTTTTAAATTGGGGAAGTTTGTTATTTTTGTATTTACAGAGTTTTTGCATGCAATTAATGAAAATGTTTTAATAAACGCAAAACATTTATTAATGGGTTATTGTATCTCTTGAAATAATAGTTAAGACAATGGCATGAATTTAATGGGTAGTATGACTTGTAATCGTCCTAAGCTTCTAAGTTACTCTGAATTCTGGTGTTTTATTGCTTACGTGTAACTTTATTTTATAGTTCCTATAAACAAGAATAGTTGTACTATGAACTATTCTAGTCCATGTTAGCACAAGAACGGGTTAGATTTCTTAATTATCCAGGTGTCCTAAGTAGTTCCTTTGCTTGATAAAAAATTTCTACTGATGTAAGTTCCAAACAATGAAATGTCATTGAATTACAATTATATTTTGACGCATTTTGTTCTCGTCTTTGCGTTTTACATGTAGTTATTTCTTAAGGTTGTTGACGAAAGCCTGTCAAACAATGTTTGAATACCATATACATAATGGCATATATTATATGTCTTCAATTTACTTAATTAAGGCTTTTGATGGAAATATCTGCTAAATTTTTTATAAAACGAACTCAGTTGCCAAAACGAGGTTCTGAATAATTGCCATCACTCTAGTTTGGCTCTTCATTAACCAAATTTCTTAATTTTATGTAAACTTTTAATTCAGTCAAAATAAATTTCTGGACAGAGAAGAACTGCTTAAACTCGGATGTTGATTACTTTACTAGAAAAATGGCGTTCCCTACAAAACGTGAGCTGGCAATTTTGAATGAGGTAAGCTTTCCTATGCAACATTTTATTTTAATGTTACTGTCATCAATAATATTTTTGGAAATGTGTTTCAGTTTCGACAAAGAGTGGTTGATGTTTTGAATCCCGAGGAATTCAAAGACGACACGTTTCTTTTGCGGTGGCTTCTTGGTAAGTTTTTAAAATTAAAATGCTCCTAAGTACCGTTTTTCAACAATGACAATGTACAAAATCAATGATTGTTTTATACCAGCTAGTGATCTTCATTTGGACAAGGCGGAAGCTATGCTAAGAAACGTAATTGCGATATAAAATTTTTAAAGGCTTCCTCATTTTTTTGCTACGGTTCACGGTACAATGCTACTGCATATATTAATTTAAAAATACAATAGGCAAAAAACTGGCGTAAAAACAATAAATTGGACAAAGTACAGCCAGGAAAGCATTCCGACCCTTACTACCCGGCAATGTTCCCTTATTTTGTTGATGGAATGGACAAGGAAGGACGACCGTGTATGTAAAAACAACTTGCGGATTTTCCAAGTTTAATACATTTTATACTTATAAAAAGTGTGTTTTTGTTTATGCTAAAAGTTGTTACATTGCCATTACGAAACTGGGACTTTCGAAAAGCCGTACGAGACGGAAAATCAGAAAATTTCGTGAAATTCCTTACGGAAAGCTTTGAAGAGGGCATAAACGCTATTAAAGTGGCTAATATGCTTCACAGAGAAAAGAATGGACAAAGTATTGCTCCAATAAACCAGATTAGTGGAATGCTGGATTGGGATGGATTTGCATGGGGGAAGATTTTTAACTACGAGTGTACGTAATTGGCAACACACAAAACTGCATAAATCTATAAATCTATTGTGTAGCATGCACTCAATTCTTTCTTTGGGGGTCCTTCTGCAGGTGTGCTGACTTTTCTTCAGATTGTCTCAATTTACGAAGAATATTATCCCGAAATTTTGCACGAATCCATTTTTGTAAATTGTTCACCATTAATTTCAAGTGTGTTGAATTTTTTGAGACCCATCTTGGCTCCAAAGACTATGAGCAAAATCAAATGCTTTGGTACAAACAGGAATGAGTGGGTGCCGGAGATTTTGAAACGTGTGGATGAATCCCAGATACGACCTCAATTTGGAGGTACACGGAGTGTGGATGAACCTAACCCGTTTTTGAAGAAGATTTTTGACAAATGATCTTGTTAAAGGGAATAAACCGATTACCAGCATAACTTTTGATCAATTTGTATTCGGCATATGTGCATAAGATCAAATATTGTGCCAGAATAACTTTGTAAAGAAGTTTTTAGTTAATAAAGGATATTGTTCTCTATAGTCTATCAATTGTGAAGCAATCAAGTAAAGAGTACTGATTTTTTTTTGCAAATTGTTATAAGAATTATTCAATGACATCTTTAAATTCAAAGTTTTGAACAAGCAAAATCGTATTGCAGCGCAAAATTGATAAAAGTTCAATCAGTGGCCGCGGAACGGTTTTTGCCGAGGGGGTGTACAACAAATTTTAAAATATTGTTTAGAGCAGATTTTTGTAAATATTTTGAGAAACTCGAATTAAATGGATTGATTGCATGTTTCAAAAAGTATTCATTCAAATATAATGGTAAGCGACATACAAAGTAATCTCTTAAGATACACAGTACATGTTAATTTAATAAATTGTGTATTTATTCATCATTTCTAAACTATTCTAGACAATACCAAACTGCGATCTACGGAAATCGTTTTTTCCAACAAACTCTCGTAACACATCTTGCATGTTTATTTCGTCCACTTCTTCCTGATAAGCATGTAAAATGCTTGAGTGGTTAAGTCTAGTTTGTTTCATAGTTGAGCTCAAATAAGTTTTTACCCTGCGCAGCAATGAAAAAGATCGCTCTGCTGTAGCTGTTGATGCGGGAACTACAACCAGCATTTCAAATAGACAATTCAGTTCTTCCATCAGCTCGCGAACATCCACGTGCAATCCTTTAAACAAAGAAAGAGCTTCCTCCCACGTTGACGCACCTCCAGTTTTCTTACGAAACATATTCAACTGAGACTTTACCATATTTGAATCAAGTTCGTATTTCTGTAGCAAATTTAAAGACTTTTCGGAACTTAGGTCATCAACTCCAGTAATAATGTTTTCAAAGGCTGCTAGCTCGTTTACTCCCGGCTGGCAAAACCGATCACTTATTTCCTTGATCAAGCATTCAATTGTTGTGGTAAAAATGTCTTTCTGATACTCCTCAATGGTGGTACTTCTCCTGGACGTAGTTGTAATTTGTGCCACTCCGGATTCTTGTAAACGCTTAGATACCTTAACTTGGCGGGGTAATACCGGGACATCAAGTTCCCATTTCGCGGAGATCTCAGAAACATCCTTTCTAATTGCCTCCAGCACTTTATCATCCAGTAAATCCTGTAAACCGATTGTCAGCATTTCTGCACATTGGATTGAGCTTGATATTGTGGTCGTTGGTTTTTGAAGAATATTAACCAACTTTTCACACAATTCAAATGCACGGTGAAGTGTAAAAATTCCAAACAGTGTGTTCTGCTGTCTGAAGTGCGTAAGCAATCCAGATGCTTTGGAAGCACATTTGTCACTGGACGCCGATAAATTCTCCAAACATTGAAGCATAACGGGATAATTACTTAAAATCGACGACAACGATTTCACACGAACACTCCAACGTGTCGGGCAAAGAGCCTTCAGGCTAACGACTTTGTCATATCCCAGCTCGACGGCAACATCTTGAAACATATTCACTCTGAAACAATTTTTTAGAGGTTTTAAATTACCATACTAATGTGTTTGCTCATCAACTCATTTATTCACCCAAATCTAATTTTGGCAAAAACATTTACCTTTTTGGAGACCTGCCAATTAATACAGCCACATCATTTACATTTTGTAAGATATCGCGCATCAATGGTATTTTTCGAACCGAATCCTGCAGAGCAAGGTTTAAGCTATGACTTAAGCAGTGCATGTACACAGCTCGGGGTTCCATATCCATTATCCGCTTTTGAACACCCCGAAACTTTCCTTTCATGTTTGAAGCTCCATCGTAACATTGACCCCGAACTTTTTCTATCGGAATGTTGAAACGTTTTAGTATATCAAGAATCACACTTGTAAGATTTTCTCCCGTCGTAGAGCTGACTTCATATAGTCCCATAAAATATTCAATGGGCTCCAAATTTTTGTTAACAATCCTTATTGTCATACTTAATTGTTCTTTTGTTGAAACGTCCGTGGTCTCATCAACAATTAGACTGACGTATCGTGACGCTCTGATAGTTTCCAAGTGAGACCGAAGAATTTGATTTGCCATTATCTCCAGAATTTCGTTGAGTATATCATGTGAGGTATAGTTATTATATCGCTGTAGCCAGGTTTTAAGGTACGGAATATCCTCAGATCGAATTTTCATAAGTTCCATAAAATTGCCACTTCCACTATCATGTCCAAGCATGGGGAGACCCTGCCTTGCTAAAAATTTTACTGATGAGCATATAACCCGCAAAGCGCTCCGATTTTTTTCATAGACTTCTTGAGATTCTTTCTTCAACTTTGCTTCAATGCTCGAAGATTGGGATTGACTTAGAGCAGTGATCGCCTCCTCGTGCTGTTTTCCGCTGGCATGCCCACGAAATACTTCATTAGCCTTGTTCCAGTTTTTAAAACCTACATCTATGAAAGCTTGTTCCAGACGCGTTGACGGTAAAAACAGCTTTTTGAAGAACGCATCTCTGCATGGGAAGCAGAACACAGCACCCTTACTGGGAATAAAATGTAGCCACTTGTACTGTTCATACCATTTGGTCTGGAAATTTATGGATCGTCCGTCGCTGCGTGCTACTGGTGGTGGCAGAGGGAAATCCGGTTGATTAGGCTTTCCTGGACTCATTAAATCTTCGTCTGCTTTGTTTTCTACAGATTACAAAATATTATGCAGAAAAAAATGAGCAAAGACAAAATTATTTCATTGATCATTTGGCATTATCGTTTTCTCCGTTAGCTAGTATACAAAATCACCATTTGAAGTTTGTGGCAATATTAAAAATCCGGGATGATCATCGCTGTCTGAAACGTTACCATTTTCTGAACTGTTTCCAACTTAGGCCCAGCCAATACATGAAAATTTCAAACAAACAATTTTCTAAAATTTATTTTACATTTCCTTGAAAAGTTTGAAAGTTCGGTCTAAAATGCGAACAACAAACCTGAAGAATTGGACGCTAACGCTGGCACTGGGGTCATGAAAACAATGGGTGGTGGCAGCGTTGGATCAGGCATAGTTTTTGATTGTGCAACCGACTCAGACCCTTGTAGGCGTTGGCTTTGTACATCAGTAACTGCAGATTGTGGCCCAGAATCTTTAGAAGTAGAAGGCTTGACTAGTGCACTCTCGGTTTCACCTCCACTTCCTTCCATGTTTTCTCGGGACCTTTTTACCCACCCATCAAGAGATGACTGTGATTGTCGCTTAGACATTTTAAATGAAAAATAAAACAGCCTTGGTTTAAAATTACTTAAATTTTAAAATTACAATGGAACACAAGAAATGTGTGAGTATTCACCCTTAAAAGAAGCAATGCATTTATTGTCATACTGCACCTGCTCATCTGCTGGAAGTTTGCAATGGCTAATTTGCAATGGGCAATATATATGTATGTGCGGCGTGTTGATTTGCGCTATATTTATGCAATAGTAAATGTAATTGTCAATTAGTAATTGACATAAAGGTGTTTAAGCCACGCTACGGTTAATGTTCATGAAAAGTTAACCGTACAAAACATGAAAACATCCCCTTGTTGGTTGGAAATCGAGCAGGTGAAAATGATACGATTTCACCGTCCATGTTTTTGAGGAGGGGATTTGTCACCGGCTTCCCCTCCTCCTCCGCGGCCTCTGAGTTCAATGATAATATTTGTTTGTTTAGAAGAACGCATAATAAATCCCCACTCCGCCATATTTCACATGCATTCTAGCTGTGCTCTGCTATTCAAGTGACCATGTGGCACTGGGACCACTTTCGCATTTTACAGACGTTCTTTCATGCTGCCACTTAGAATGTGTGGTCAGTGATGTGCACTCGGTCCCCAGTCAGCATTTAAGCAAACACGATTACTCACTCTCACTGACCTTGGAATGCTCCTAACCTACCCTTCAATTGAAATTTTACGTCGACGAAAATATACCATCGATTGCAAAAAGCTGCAACATTTGCTGTTAAGAATTTTAATTTATAGAAATTCTGCAAAACTTAAAAAAATTGTAAATTTTAAACGCATGTGCAATGCGAGTGCATGCCTCATGTCACGAATTTTTTCTGTTCTCGCATATGTTTTTTCAAACGTGGCAAATTATTTGTCGATACTGCATTTTGTACTAATGCACCAAATATTATACAGATACGTTCATGAAATACTACTATGATGAATTTGTTGTTTGTCAGAAAATTGGCTAGAAACTTTGTCTATTTTGAAGTTGCGTGCAAAGTGGACAATTTTAAAATAAAGTTGGATGAAGTGCTTTCAGGTTGTTATTTTACTTATATTTTTTAAACAGTATTCACCACTGCATGATGTTCATAAACTTCGGTATAAATAGGTTAAAATGCTACAAATTCCTTCCAAACTTCACATTATTTTCACAACAACAATACAAGTGCATATAAACCGGACAAACAAAAAAGTCTCCCATCGAACAATCTTCCCTCGCACTCCGTATGTGCGTCCAGAAGTACTTCCATGTTCACCCAGGTGCATCCAAGACTACTCTATGTTTTTTAATTAGCATTTGCAATTTATTTTAGGTTCAGGTTCATGGTACAACATTAAATCATAACTAGTTGTTCTGGTACTCATTTCCAATGCAGTATACTGGAATCATTTTGACGTATCTCATTAAAATGTGATTAATGTGTAATCTTAATCTTATTAAAAAATTTAGTAAAGCACGCTAGTAGATTAACTAAAGTAACTTCTAAAGAAATCACAAATTCCAGTAATAATGTAAAATATTTTAAACTCTAGTTTCTAGTGCCGCCGTGTTGTTCATCTGTCTATGCCTATACAAAATTTTTGCTCATGCCGCTACCAAGATTCCCGGACTATTCATCGACATCTTTTCATCGAAATCTATTCATCGAAATCTTTTCATCGACAAATCATTTCATCGAAATTTTTTCATTGCCTTACATCTTCATTGCGTAATCATTTCATTGCTTAGAATTTTTCATCGAGTGATTGATTTAAAAGAAACTCGACTTCTGTCTTGTTTTCTCAATCACTAAGATAAGAATGTCATACTTTGTGACATAGAACAAGCCTTCAGTAATAATAGTGCAGTTTGCTGGACTTATTTTATATCCCTATGCATGACATTGTGTAAATGGAAGGTAGTAGTGGCAAAAGGAACTGACCATAGATTTTCAAGCTTTATGAATCCAGTAAGAATTCAAGGAAATATTCAGCATGCAAGTCATAGTTTAGACACGTGGGAAGGACAGTATGTTGGTGTGAAGTTGCAAAAATACATGCAGGCATAAAGTATGCAAACTACGTTTTCTGGTACCTTCTTTTTGCATTTTAAAAAGGGAATTTGATAGGCCACTATTCAACTGCCGAATTGTCAGAAATTTCTGTCTCGATTTTACTCGGGCTACTTTTTCAACTTTATTTCAACCTATCAGGTGTACTAAAAATAAATTCATAACTTCATGGCAGTTGAACTAACAAAGCCAACGACTGCCCACTTTGAAGTTTAATGCATTAAGCACCTGGTCTCTACTGTAACCGAACTTCATCTTTACCTGAAATATCTACTCACTAGTATTCAGTCTGTAATTTAGCTGCTTTATTGACAAATTGTTCGACTGTAGCAGCGTAGGTACTGACAATTTGTGAACGTGGTTTCGACTATGCTTTGTGCATGGAATTGAAAATTCCAAGCTGCTTATTGTTCTTTGTAAACTCTATTGTATATGACAATCCTCTATGTGCGTAATACATGCTTAGGTACCACATACTGCTGCTTATAGTTGCTATTGTGCTTATTATAGACAAACTATAGTTACACCTACCTGTTTTTGGCACTTATGGAATCCATTCACAAAGATTTACTACAATACCCAATTATTCATTTTGACCATTCCGCAATAAACCACGATGAAAAGATTGATCGATGAACTGATCAGGCAATGAAGATGTTAGGCAATGAAAAAAATTCGATGAAAAGATTTGTCGATGAAAAGATTAGGCGATGAAAAAATGTCGATGAAAAAAATTCGATGAAAAGATTACGATGAAAATGACGGTCACCATTAGCTTTATGTCTTGTACATTATGCAAACTTTTTCATCAAACAGTAGTGAATTACCTTGTGCGTGCAAGAGTAGTGATTTAACTTTGGAGTAAATAAATAAAAGTAGGAACCATGTATTAAGGAGTAAGCTTGTTGATAACCAAGAGGTCAATTTGAAATATAATGGAAACGCTACAATGACTACGCCAACCATTTGTTTACAAATAGACTTAAGACTAGGTAACTTGGTCAAAACCTGACATAACATTATGTGCCACATGATAAGCGTTACCTGTAATTTTCACATCCTTGTGTATTAGAACTCAAATCCAGCTATGTTATGCACATGTGTAAGTGACTAGGATACATTTTTGCAAAAACAGAATTTGAAAATTAAATATAGTGCTCGAGAACTCACGTTTAAAATTCACGCAGTAATATTACAAGAAAAAGCTGGCTTATTAATACAATATGGTAGTCGTAGTCAAAAACTGATGTAGAATTGTGTGTCACATGCCATTATGTTACATTTTAAAATGTTGACCTTGGCTTGACCTTTTGTCCTTAATAGCAGAGTTTCAAAAATCGCTCTTGTTATTTTTGTCTTCTAATGACTGGGAATGTTTGTGTGAAAACTAAGTTTCAAAAATCATTTTTGGGATCGTGCACACAAGATTGAAAATTCTAATAACGGTCAGGCAATTTTCAGTTTTATTTTACAATCCGTGTTCAAACTCGTTGGTCAGATTTAAAACTAACATATAACCATATGTCACATACTTTATTCCCCTTGTTAAAATTTCGAAATCCTTGCAAACTTTACAGTTTTACGACGATTTACGGCGGCGATAGGCCTGCTTTAAACAAATTGTTTGGTGAAAACAGAATTCCAAAATTCAATTTCGTTTTTGAGAAATCGCAAAAAAGCAAAACCACTCATGTAAAATTAGCAGTAAGACAATCTTCCTAATCAACAACTTTTTTATGTATATTAATTTGACATTCCCATTTGATGCTTCTACTACCGAAAAGATTGCCGTGCTAAATTGGCTTCTGAAAACTTAATTTTAACTGGACTTTTCGTTTCAGACCCATGTAGCTCACTGCCTTTTCTAATGCAATTTAGCTTTTCCATTTTTTTAGAAATGTGGAGTTTTCCGTTCACCAGTATCGTACTCCAGTTTTTACTACGGGTTTCCATGAATAGTAATACAGCTGAAGACTTTTTCAATTCTGCATTATTGTCTTTTTTGTGATTTTGAGGATATGCTAAAGCTGTACGTATACTAACAATGTTGCACTCTTTAGCAGCGAGCAGTTTTAATGGTTTACTAGAAGTGTTTATTAGCAATTATATGAACTCTCATGACATTATTATACCCACCAACGCGTTATGTTGTGTATACATATGCTTTATACTGCTGTAATGTTGTGTCACACAGAGACATAAACACTTCATAATTGAGTATTTGCTACAACATGGGACGTGATTGAATTAAATAGATAACAACAGGAACAATTGTCCATAGTCCTTATGCAATGGAAGCACGCAGTGTCCATAATACAAATTTAATATTTATGAATTCGTGCTCGGACCATATATTAACACAAGTGGAGAAAACCAGCGTAAACCAGTAAAATCCGGCATTCGTAGTTGCGTATTAAACGTATTAAAAGTACGCGTTGCGTGCCATGAAATATTTGCAAACGGGTGTATGCCTAGCTGGACTTTATTACCGTAGACAGTGAAGTACGGTCGAACTGTCCTAGCCGATTTATTATTCTTTTGCTATCATTTAATATTCCACGCAATATTTTTACTCGTTTTTGCATGCCATTTTAGACTTCACAAAAAATAAAACAAGTTATTATATCACAATCTGGAAGAAATAGAATTGTCTTTTGTTTCATGTTAATTGTTATTCCCTAGCTAGTTTATTATTATTTAAGAATGTAGTTTGATCTCTTGGTACAGTTATCTTATGAACATTTTGCACGTTTATTGTAACACTCACAGGTATACTTTTAAGCATAATCACCGGACATTTAAGTAAGTACTATAAAATATAAAACTTATAAACACTGAAATTTGGAATCTTAGTTAGTAACCATCTTAGTTGTTTCGCTTTTATAAGTTGTTTTGTGAATTGTGTGTAGCAAAAGGTAACCTCAGTTGCTGCTGAAATTCTAGCTACGATTTTAATTGTAACGGTCACCTTGTTCTTAAATGCTTTAAATTGCGTTTTACATAAAAAAGAAAACCTGATTTGGAATTTACACCTAAAACTGAAGAAGACGTGATATATCGGATCTTAATTTTTTGATTAATAAGCAAAAAGCTCACCTAGTAAAAGTACTTATAAACTTAAAATGAAGATGAGAACCTTTACTAATAAAATACATTTGCAAATCGTTGCATATATATGCATGTGTATACATACGGTTTGAATTTGAATTTTCTAAAGAATATTTAACATCCATAATTCATATTGGACCATTAAACGATGCTCGCTGCTATGGTTGCATACATAATATTGACAGTCAGTTTGCTTTTTTGGAACCAATTTCCTCAGTTTAAGGTCAACAGTGAACCTACCTGAATTAAAGCCAACCTGTAATCACAGTTTTATGAGTAAGGGGAAGCATTTTATCATATTTATGAGAAAGTCAATAAAAAATCGATATATTGCACTCTAACAATGCTTGTTTTATAACTGTGAATCACTATGAATGTTAACTATGAATAAACGCACTGAAAACCTGACATTTTATATATTTTTTGCACTAACCATTTGTAAGCTCTATAACCAAAGGCATGCAAGTAGTAGTAATTCCTTCTGCGTGCCAGGCAGTGTCATACTAGTATACAATTTGAAGAGACCTCAACCAGCGCAACTCAGCAAACACACACGAAACGGAGAGGCTACGTGATTCTCAGCATCATGTTATTGATACAATGTATCAATCATTTCAATTGCTGTTTGTTGTGGATGAACAAGCAACTGCAGGTTTTTTATCTGTTATGTACGAACATGTATATCGGCCTATTTGTAAACGTTTACATTGCTGCATCACGTAGAAAATGATTGACAGGCATACTACTATAATCTGGTTAAATGAAAAATTATATTGTACTAATACTCACAATACCCAAATGAATGATAACCTTTTCAATACGTATAACCATTACTGAACCGCAAGGCTGCCTCACTCAACCCATTCAAAAAAATGAGCATCAGTATGTTTGTCGGTGTAGCGGATTAATGTGCAACGTTTGGTAATTGTTATAAAAGGTCAAACTAATTTCTTTGTATTCATAACAAACTTTTTCCGTATAGAATGGTAAAGGTTTTTATAAAATACCACCTAAAGACGTCTTCTGGAAAGCTATGTTGAGATAAATTTGTTTTTCTAAAACCTTAAAAGCATAAATTAAAAAATCCTGGCAACTAATGTGTAAACGTAATTGCTCAAATAAAAGCGACCTCCGCAAAACGAGGATTAAACAGTAAAAATGGTTGATGAATCTGGGTATTTAAAAATTTATTTGCAGCATTCTAATCGACAGTGAATAACAATTTTATTTTATTGGTTTTCTCTTACATATTTTTACAGTTGTGCATTTGGTTGGTGCACATTGTTCTTCCTTCTTATATTAATGGGTGGATTCCTTGGAATGTGTCTTGGATTTTGCTGTGTTTTAAAAATAGTGAAGCTAAGTGATATGTATTCTCACAGGGAGCAATTACATCTAGTTCCTAGACGACCAGGAATTCAGCAGCATTATGTGGAAAATCAAAATGCAGTTGAGAAGGAGATTGACGATGTTTTCAGGATTTAACGTGTATCATGAGCTCGTGAAGGCAGGATGAGAAAAATCAAGATGTTCAAAGAGGATTACAAATGGATAAGCATACGTAAATCCCCATTTGTACTTTCTTCCAAAGAATAAGCAAACGTTACCCAAAAATTTCCATATTTATATATCATTTAAGTATATTTCCTGCTTCAATACAACATAAATTTTTCTGCATACTCTGAAAAACTACTTAAATGCCAAATTACATTCATTTGAAAATAAAAACAGGAGTTGAAAATACTCTTCAAAACAAAACCAAACCAGTAATCCCCAGTTTTGTATTACGTGCACTTGAACGTTGATCTCCTCACGCCATCAATACGTGCCGATGTACTCTGTTGCTGAACAAACGAACGTTTTCCATGTGTACTTAATAACCAACCAAATCTGGACAAACCTACGTTGTAGCATTAAGATGGAAAAGCGTGCTAAGTTGGTGCATGCCAATTTCGTTGCATATAAAAAATCCATATTATTTGTATGTAGAGCATGCAGCAGATTCTGTACTTCAAAAACCGTAAACTTAAAACAGTAGAAAGGGAAAGTATGGTGCGGTATGGCGTCCGCTCGTTCGGCGCGTTCAGCTGATGATGCATCATAATGCTATTTTCTGACTGGCTGATAAATTGAAAATGGACGTGTGGGGTCTTCGAAAACGGGACTGGCTATATACCCGATGACCTCCACTCCTATTTATTTGAGTTTTGCTTTCGACAGTTCAAGACGAAACATAGGCCAAAAAAAAGTAAACAAATTAAAATACAATACTTAAGCAGTAATGGCTTCTAAATAAATCAAAAACTTGCGTGTAAATATTTTATAAAATTGTGTAGCATAACATGAAACACGACAAAAAATAAATTTTACATATTATGCTCAATTTGCTATTTTGGGTTTTAACATAGTGCTATTTACTATTTATTTACTTTATTCCAATGGTGTTACTTGAATTTGAAGTAATTGAATATAACATTTTGAGTCCCTTGCTTAGTCCTTTTGTTCCTGTTGCAACGACTCTGGTTCCTCCGTGCTCATTTTCTTTCCGTCGCCTAATGTCAGCCTTCTTGTATCTAAACCACCATCCTCTCCACTCAAGTCATCTGAACTTGCATCTTCCGTCATGGACAACAACTTAGGCCCCGCCAACATTATTGCCACCGCTCCCGCAGGTGCCGTAATCAAAATAGAGAGCACTGCAATGGTCAATACTTCCAGTCCCAATTTCTCCGCCTCCTCTCCCGCATTCTGATTTCTTGCCATGTCCAAAGCCACAGATCCAATTGCAGCTTGTACAGTGGCCTTGGGTAGCCAAGCCAAGGCTATGAAAACGCGTTCTTTAATACTAAGGCCAGCTCCAGCAACCATGAAAAAGGAAGTGAGAATCCGAATGCCTAAAGCAATCGCCAGACAGAGTAGTCCAAACAAGACCACACTTGCGTCCAAGTTGAGCAGATCTATTTCACAGCCAATTAGACCAAAAAGCAGGGGCTGGAATACAAACCAGAGCTTTTGAAATGCCCAGTTGAGGTTGTCATTGTCGCTCAGCACTCCCTTTTTCCTCCACATTACA
>JAIQCH010000146.1:0-23051 GCA_029691765.1 Entomobrya proxima
ACTACTTGTTCTCTAAGTCTGCCAGCATAAAAGCCCCATATGAGTTTTTCATTTCTTTCATATTTAAATATTTCATGAAATACAAGCTGTTGCAAAAACGTTTTTGTTTCCAGAGGTACCACTGGTTTTAAAAACACGGCGTTTGCAAAGTACTCCGCAACTAAATATTCGGCAAACGTTCTGTGCACAAATTCTATTTCACCTTTGTTTTTACCGTTATCATCTCGTTTTTGCAATAATCCAGGAGACAACTTATTTGTTTCAGTGAATTTGTCAAAATCGGTGATTTCGTCGGAAAGATAACTGGCAATATCAGGAAATATAAGTTTAATCGACATCCATGCATGGAAACTTCTTCTTGGCAATGTATATCCTGGCATGTACCTAAAAACCGTTTGTACATGCACTTAAACTTGCAATTATTTTTTCCAAGCTGACGTAACATAAATTCGGAGTAAACTTCAGAAAGTGAATTTACAAAGTTTAGTTCCAGTGGTACGTCATTTTCACTGCCAGCATAATTTTTAGCTGTTTCAAAGTAAACCTCGGCAATTAGCTTGCACTGAAGCGGTATCCCGGCAATATCCGTCTCCCATGGTTTTAAATTTGCTTTAAATGAGCGCAAACAAACACTTGCGTATTTGTCAAGTTTTGTCTTGTAAAGTTGTAGGTTACTAATTTGTGCAGCCTTTCCTTTCTCACACCAGCGCGAAGTCAAATACTCTTGCTGTGTTGCTTCGTCAAACCCAACAATGTCATAAGCTACTACGCCAACGGACTTTTCAAGTTTGTCTCGAACAACAGGGCGCGAAGTTACATAGACTCTGGCCTGGGGAATGCTTTCACGAATTTTACAAAAGAACGAGATGGTTTGCTCTAGTTCACTTTCTCTCACTTCATCTAGGCCATCAAAAAACAGCTCAAGTTTGATTTGCGTGTTTGATTTGTGATCTTGTTGTGTTTGACATTTGATAAGTTTGTGCAAGACACGAAATGCAATTTTTGATGAACTGATATGCTCCAACATTGCTGATTTTGCTTGTTCACACGATAGCTGTCCTGTTGGCAGTACCAAGTTTCGTAATTGAATGAAAGCTACAAAGCGATCTGGATATTTGTTTCGAATTTTCCTTGCTATGCTGTCCAAAAGTAAGGATTTACCCATTCCGGGTACATCACAAATGCAGACGCCTTTCTTCAAGCTTGTACCAATTTTTTCTACAAACACATCTTCAAAAATGACTTCAGGATTATCCATCTGATTTTTCCTCAAATACTGACGAAGTTCTCCTGAGACACCGGATGTAGCCTCTACTACAAAAGATTGCGTTGCATTTTCATATCTCAAGAGGTGTGTGGAGCCAGTGGAGGTTTTTGTTTTTTCACAAATCTTTTCCCAATGTTTTAGTTCATCCAGTAAAATGAATCTGGGACTGGGGGAGGTCCACTTTCCCAATTGAATAGTTGATGAATGGATGGCATTACCGTGTTTTACAAAGTTACGGAGTTTGGGTAGCGCAATGTCTTTAAAAACAAAAATATCCTGTTCGGAATTCTGAAATAATCCTGGATCCACAGCGTGTCGACGAGACAGATATCTTGGAATGTAGAGCGGGAATGGCTCTTGTATAGTATCAGGACACAAATTTACTTTTTCTTTCTGATTTAAGATGGTTTCGTATATTTTCTGACGCTCGTCATAGTGTCCATTGTTTATCCAAGTTTCAATTTCAGCTATTTCACTACTGCTGAGAAGATCTCCTACTGTTTGGCTATTCCCAACTCGAAAATTCCTAATCATTTTGGATGACACATATAACAAAATATTGAAAGCTCCTGACTGATTTGTAGCTCGTAGTGCTTGGATAAGAGTGATGTAGCCATTTTCTTTTGTTTTCATGATTCTGTAAAGCTCATCAGCTTTCTCTGATGCTGTTGGCTTAGCTTCCTGTGTTGAGACAAAATTGTGCCATGAAAATACAAATTTGAACAAAAGGCTGACAGAACATTAGTATCTGTTAATTATACAAATTACCACAACTTCTCTATCGATGTTGCTGATCATTCCCTTTCCTTGTAATATTGCCAAAACCATCACATTTACGCTAGTCTTTTCTATCAAATCGGCCAAATTTGCATTGATATGGTCTATTTGTCCTTGCTCCATTCTGATAAGAATCAAAAGCAATTTAAAAACTAAAGTTTTATTTTAATTTACAAATAAATAATTTTAAAAAGTATGTGTGCTTACTTGAGTTTGACGTTCTAGATCTTTGCTTTAGAAAAATAAACTATGCAATAGATGTCTTACGACAGAAATTTTTTCGTACGGGTTTTATTGGAATTCTAGTGGAGAAATTTTTTTGCTTGGAAAAAATAATTTTTCCGAACTGGAAGTTTGGTAGCAAAAAGCTTGCTTTATAACTTTTGTGATTATTTAGTTACTCATTTGGTTTAATTTCCATAGTCCCATAGTCTATATTTAAATTTTTTGCAACATTCACTGTAACTTAAATGCTAACTGGAATAACTTTAAGAAAATGAGTGGTTGGCATGTATTGAGCACTTTGTTTTGGGTATGCAAAATGGTGGAAATTTATCAACAGAAAAAGTACGCTTATCTAATTTATTGCGTAATTTCACCAGCTCGTCAAACACTGTTAAGCTATTTCCAGCTCAGCTCCACAAGTGTTAATAGGGCAATGCATATACTGCTACTGAAAGAACCAACAAATAATAAAAGTGTATCTTCACTTCAAAGCACGAGTTGCAAAACATGGTCTTGTCGGATGGGCAGTTGGATTTTACTTAGCATTATCTCCACAAGTACTCTATATAGTGTATAAACAGGTTTTTGCAGGGGATATCTGCATACCGAAATATATAAATTAAAAGCTTTTTTATGTTATATCACCACACTATTGCACATAATACATTTTTCGTTTTGCAGACAAACAAGCCCATAAATAACTTTAGGTTCATGGCCAACAGCGCAACATAATCCACAATCCTGTTACACTGACTCAGTATCAGCAACAGAAGAGCAGAAACTCAACAGACGTTTCTCTGGCTTTGTCGCATTGGGAAGTGTTGGATTTGTTTGCCTGGTTGCTGTTCAACACTGCCTTTAAGGATTCTTAGACTATAAAAAGCATATTAATATAAAATGCATAATGCTGGGTTCTGGTCTACAGATGTGAATCATTCTACACACATTGTTTGTATTATTTGCTTGCAATAACCCATATAGAAGCCAAACACTGCTGAAGAAATCATTTTGTACAATATTTTTCACATACCAAATTGCGTCTTATTTTACATAAGTTTTCTTATAAAAGACAAAATGCATCTCGCATTCTATGAGTGAACGTTGTTGAGTGTTGAATGTATTCTGTGCTGAGCTGGCTCAATAACTGATACCAGCCGGCATTTTTTATTTCGAGAGTCTGCCTGACTAATGGGCTTGTTATATCAAGATAAGTCAATAGGGCAATAAAAATAAATTTATTGCAAAGAACCAATGTAGCCTTACCCGTCCTGATTGTGGTAACAAGTAAACACTTAGACAAACCGGGCATTGTACTTTATATTGCACAACAAGTCTCAAAGCGTTAGAAGATGTCGAAGGAGACACACACACATTTTTCCACTTTTCCATCTTAATTTTTTGTTTTTCAATTTTAATTTCTGACATAGTGCTCCTAAAATGTTTTTATTTATACCATTTTGATCGTTTTTTTCTGAGGATCATATTTATGTGTTTTTAAAAGTTTTTAATAGTTTTTAATAGTTTAATTTGTGATTAATTTTGGTGATTAGTTTTCTAATGAAGTTGTGTGTGTGTTATTCCGCTATTTTCCCTTCACTTCTATGTATCCAAGTCTCATCAATCAGCTCATTCATATGCAAATCTGGAAATCTACATTAAGCAGAGAAGTTAAGTGATTTTTTAACTTGTATATGTATCTCCGTTGTGTACACTGTCTCTTGTCAAGACTTGCTCCCGAGATACTGGCACACACACTCTGTTGTTTCTTGCAGTGGCTGCAACATAATACTAAACTAGAAGGAAGGATGACTATAGAGGGTATCATAGCGACTGCCAACTGCTACAACGTCATCCTCAGAGACCTTCCCTGCAATAGCGGCTTTGATGAAGATATAGATGACTACAAAATGGTAACGGACGTGAATGAAGATACCTACTGGTATTTCCTAGAAGACTTGCCAGACGACTGTGAGGATTACTTTTACGGACCTGAGTAGTATTGATAACGACATTTCGTCCAGAAACGACCATTAGTGTCAACCGAAAGTAATTAAATTGATGATTAATGTATTTATTATGCAAATGAGGTATTGTTCCAGGACCCCCTAGGATGATGCTACGCATAATAAGGGACATCTGCACTTTTTAATCCTTTGTTTAGAACGTGGGAAAGGTCGCTGGATAAAACGTGATGTGCATATTAATTAGGGATGTGTATAATGAGTAGTAGTATACGGGGGTATATAATACCTTCCTATATATAGATTTGTATCAGTGTGTTATACAAAGTCATACAAGATGGATAACTTTTATGTACGTTTGCAGTCTGATGCCTCACGGAGTCATCAAGAAGACAATACACGTACCAACTTTAGGAATCACTTTTCAGTTCCTATAAGTGTAGATGCAAGTAGGTATGAGGTAGCATTAACTGAGCTATCCTATACATATAATAAGCCTTTTATAAAGGCAGGTACTGTGCTTTATAAAATAGCTGATACGTCAGAAATTAATGACCCAAAAACAAAGCTGGTAATGTACAATGAAACTGCCAAGTTGAAGGGTGCAAACCAGAAACAAACATCACATTACGTTACTAAAAGTGTGCTTGAGTACGCAAAAGAGGGAAATAGGCATATTAGCTATGCAGGTACACTAATCCATGGAAATAATAACCCCAATAAAGATAAAGGGGATATTTTATTATTTCATAGTAGTTATGATGTTGTAGCATCAAAGAAATTGACCAGTACCAAAGAAATTTTGGACGATATTCAAGATGATCTTGAGAAACTATCAATAGAAATTGACTACAAGGAAAGTGTTGACCAGAATGGGAAAACGAAGAAAGAAATTGAATTTCGTCAAAGGAAGCCTTGGTTGATACAAAGTCAAAACATTTATTTTTATGAAAAGATACACAAACATTTTCAGATTGATTTTGAAGATGAGTACTTTTACAAATCTGAGTATTACATGCAGTATACTGTTGCATCTAACGAGGAAATTAATATCGAAGCTGGCGAACTACTTTGCCGCCTACACTTTTACAAGGGCGAGTACTATACAGATAAAAAACGACACGGGAACGAGGCAATCAATCACAATATCAGCGTTCTTGGTATCGCGCCAAAAAATATACATACTCTAAGTGAACTAGTGTATCAGTTAAATACAATATCAAAGTTTATACGCTTTAGAATACATAATCAAGAAAAGTGTATTTTAAAAGTCAACTTAATGAGCCAAGGAAGACTGCTTTTAAGTGAAAGAGTGCAGGCAATATTGGGTTTAGATCTGGATCCCAAACACGTATTTCAGCCGGACATTGAAGAAACAATTCAGAGCAAGAATATGCCTATATTTGATGTAGGTATGCGTAGCGTATATGTGTATACAGACATCGTTACGTCACAGCGCGTGGGCGACCAGCTGGCTCCATTGTTACGTGTATCAGAGTACGATGGTGAACAAAACAAGTTGGAAACCAAAAGTTTTGTAAATCCGTACTACATGAGCCTTACAAAAGACTACATTGATCAGATAAGAATATATTTATTAACGGAAATTGGAGAAGAGTTGCCATTAGCCTTTGGGACTACGTCGTGTACACTACATTTTAGAGAGAAACGCCTTTAAAAATGGATAAATTTCAAGTAAAAGATCTTACACACCTCTACCGCCCAGAATCTGGTAGAGGGTTAGAAGGGTTGCAGTATTACACTTCAACATATAAAAGACAGCGAGGGGCTGGACTTGGTTCAATCTTGGGTGCAATAGCACGAAGATTAATTCCCATTGCAAGAAATGTTTTATGGCCTGCCGCACAAAAATACGTTTTACCTCACGCTGCTTCAGCTGCGCAGCAGGTGGCTAGTGATGTTTTTTCTGGAAGAAATGTTAAAGAGAGTATAAAAGAGCACGGCAAAAGTGCCTTAAAAGGAATCGGAGAAAAGATTTTATCTCAGTCGGGGAGTGGTCGCTCAAGAAGACGTACCAAAGGAAAGAAGCGCAAGACAAAGTCTAATCTCAAGATAGCAAACAAAAAGTTAAAGTCCCTCACATTATTTTAATAAAATGGCTACCAAAACCGCCTCTCGAACGGACTATGTCCGTAATGAGACGGATGTGTTTACCGACTTGGGATACGACGTTACTGTTGAATCTGCGCAAATGGTAACATTAAATCCTACATCTGCGCTAAGTTCATCAGGATCAATTGATTTTACTGTGACAGGCAATGATAAACAATATATAGATTGGACGCGTACGCGTCTTGAACTTTTATTACAAGTGATTGGTGAAAATGGAGGTAATATTGCCGCCCAAAATGACAAAAGCATTTTAAATTATGCTGTAGCCAATTACATCTTAAACTCAATTTTTGAGAGTTTAAAAGTTTACGTAAACGAAGTGGAAGTTTCATCAAAAAATAGTTTGTATGGCTACCAGGCTGTACTTGAAACTCTACTTAGCTACGGAAGTGACTATAAAAAGGGACAGGCAGAGGCAGGTGGCTTCTTCAGAGTAAAGAATGAACTTGTACAGGACGATGATGGGTGGAAAAGCCGTAGAGTTTTATGCAACGAAAGTAGAGTATTTGAAGTTGCAGGCCGCCCGCATAATGAACTGTTTACTCAGCAACGTTATATGCTTCCCGGTAACGACGTGCGTCTTCAGTTTTTTAAAGCTGCAGACAGCTTTGCCTTAGAGTGCCATGGCACGGGAAAGGAAAAACTCAAGATTAGGATAATAGATGCCAAGCTAAAGGTACGCAAATTAAATTTGCTGCCATCCATTCATCTTACTCACTTAAAGCTGTGGAAGGATCATCCCGTTATATATCCTGGTACACGTGTGTCTATGAAGTCTTATTCCATTGCAACTGGCTCACTTGAAAACACAAATGAGTCTATCTTACGTGGTTTAATACCACATAGGTTGATTTTGGGATTAGTGGCTTCAGAAAATGCACAAGGGCATTATGAAAAGAACCCATTCGCCTTTGAAGATCATGGTGTAAAGGAGGTAGTGGTCAACGTACAGGATGAACATCCCACCCAACATGTAATCAAGGTGGACAAGAGCAACGACAGAATCTTAAACGGATACTTATCTGTTTTTGATGCTCTCGGTGCCACAAACTGTGAACCCGGACTTGATTTGCGTAAAGAAGAATACAAGAATGGAAAATTCCTTTATGGATTCGATTTAAGGGATCTCGGCTCAGACGGTCAACCCATACCCAGACACGGTACAGTGTCCATTCAGATAACATTCAAAAAGGCTACAACGGCCAGTCTTACTGCCATTCTGTACCCGGAATACCCATATTCCATGTATATAACAAACGACAAGAGTGTATATTTTAAGGATTATGCCAATGAATAATGGATACCCTAGATGTTTTAGGATACTTTAAGCAAATAACAAAATGTATACCATCGGTTCAGTACGATGTAGTACCTATAGATAAGTTAAATGAAATAAATGTAACTAGCTACTCGTTTTTAGTTTGTGTAAACATTGATGAGTCAACCAAAAAGGGGTCTCATTGGGTGTGTATGTATATAGCCAGACGGGGTAGTGATGTAGAGTTTTTTGATTCTTATGGTATAAGTATTAACAGGTATCCTCACTATTTAATAAAGTTTGCTAGACGGTTTAGTCCCAAACTATTAGAAAGTAATGTAATGCTTCAAAGTCCTACCAGTACTGTATGTGGGCATTATGTAATTATGTATTTGTATTATAGATTAAGAGAATGCTCAAGAGATGCATTTTATAAAAAGTTTTCAAATAATTTACACAAAAACGACACTTTAGTGTTTAATTTTGTGGCAAAAATCTTTATTAAGAAACCAATTTCATGTAAATATTTTCAAATTTGTAATAAAATATAAAAAATCAATTTATTTGTGTCCATCCTGACCCGGTTTGGGAAAATTTTATTTTTCTTGGATCAACAATAACTTTTCGCTGTTTAGGCGTGGTCATGGGAGTACCCCGGTACTTTGCATACGCAGCTTTTGATACCCCTGGCGGTATAGCAGGCATAGCATGTAAAACTTCATTCATTCCTGGTTGATATCCTAGTGCCATATTATTAAGCCCTTTGATCATCATCGGATAAAACGTATTTTCCAGCACTCGCCCATTAATTACCACTTGCATGTCATCGTTGTAGGTTATTCCTTGTGTTTTCAAATAGTTGTGTAGGGAAATGGCCTTTGGGTTATTTAGTAGTTGCAGTATTTTGTCTGGGTTACTGGTCTTGGGTAATTCTTTTTCATCTGTTTTTAACGTTATAGGTGCAGTCCGCTTACGATGCTTTTTAATGTTTACATCTCTCAGTGCATTAGAGTACAGCAGTACTTTCATGTCATCTGGCATCTTTTCTTTGAGAATGCTCTCTGGTTTACTAATTACAGGCTCTTCTTCATTTAGCTGCAAAAACCTTTTTACAAGGTTCTCAGGGACCAACTTGTAACGCTTAGCCATGTTAAATCCGGGTAGCTAGGAACGCAAGTGCAGCAGGAATAAGATATTGTAGGAACCCTCCCTTTTGAATAAATATTTTCCGTTTGCTTTCAACAGACCCCGACTTTTTGCCAGCTTGTAAAATATGTTTTCGATATTTCCCCTTTACCAGGGTTTTAATCTGACAAGGTGACAATGGCACGTTACGTTTTACTACGTTATGTGTAATCTCCTGCAGAGCTTTTATTTGCTTAGGACTGGCCAATGACAATAATAGTCTACGTTTACCCACTTTTCTCGCCTTTGCCACCGACTTTAAAAAGTCTTTGTGAGCAACAATGTTCTGGTAGGGAGACATTTTTACGACATGGTTCTCACGCAACGGTCTACAATAAAATGACTCATCATCTATAATTTATTCTCATTTATAGAAAGTTATTACGATGGAGTACACAGAAAGGGATTTTACCAACTTGAAAAAGCCGGCGGCCTTTACAAGTGTACATAAAGTACAAAAGTTAACCGGTAAAAATAAAAACGTTTTAAGAAGACAGCTGCTTTCTGTTGACGCATATAGATTACATCATCCTGCTCCAAAGAAATTTACACGTAGAAGGGTGTATAGCTCATACCCAAATGAAATATGGGGAATGGACTTGGTTGAAATAAAATTTAAAAAATCAAACTATGGAAAGGCATATGTTCTTACATGCATTGACTTTTTTGATAGGCATGCATGGTTTGAAGCCTTAAAGACTAAAAAGGGAGAGGAAGTGTTGAATGCGTTCAAGAAAATACTTGAACGTTCAGGGCGAAAGCCTGAAAAAATTACAAGTGATCTTGGTAGGGAGCTAAAGAATAAGCATTTTACAGAGTTTTGCGCGGCAAATAATATTCACCAGTACTTTACAAATTCTCCATTAAAATGTGCCATCTGTGAGCGTCTGAATCGAACTTTGTTCCAGATGGTCGCAAAGTACATGACTCATCGAAACACAAAACGTTTTGTCAACCAACTCCCGCTCTTTGAAAACGTTTATAATACAAGCTTCCATAGAAGCATCGGTATGGCACCAACAGCTGTAACCAATGAGAACCAGGCACAAGTTTACAATACATAATACGGTATACCACTGGATAAACCAAAACCAAAGTTGTCCGTTGGTGATACTGTACTGCGTAAATTAGACAAACCCCTTTTTACAAAAGGGTACGCACAAACGTTTGAAAAGGATCCCTATACTGTTTATAAAGTTAAAAACACTATCCCTACCACGTATTTAATAAATAACGGTCAAAAAATTATTCCGCGTGCATATTATGAAAAGGAACTTTTGAAAATTTAAGTCAGTCGTTCAGACAAACTCGGTCCGTGATAATCTCTGCTCTCAGAATTATTTTCCCATAGCCCCTAAAGCGTGTATTTGCCATAAAGAAGTTGAGATTTTAAAAGTGCACATAAAGTTTTACCATACACTTAAAGTTTTAAAAATAAACATTTTTAACCATTACCTAAAGTTTTAACTATACACTAAAATATTTTACATATACTGTGAAATATTTCACATACCATTTAAAAAACTTTACATACTACTTGAAAAACTTTATATACTACTTGAAAAAGTTTACATTTTTTACTTTTCATACAACTCAAAAAAAGAAGCCAAAATGGAGCATTTTAAAAAGTTTTCTACTCATCAAGATTTTTGTGAATACATTGATACTGCACCAATGTTTAAACCAGACAAGTGCGTGGGATTAAAGTTTGCGTGTTTTGAAGATGTGACAAAGCCACCGATACCTGGTGTTCATTATGACACCATCACCAAGACGCCAAAGTACGTGCTGTGCACTGACCATAACAAGTGTACATCCGGAATGGAAGAATTAAACGCATTGGTTACGTTGTATGCTCAGGGAGATATTGACTCGGAGACATGGCCAAAGCTGTTTCCAAAACCTACGGACACTCGTAGAGATGGATGGCCAGTTGTAAAAAACAAACGTGAAATTCCAGCTCGGGTACGAGATATCTGCCCCGGATACATGCTTGGATTAGGAGATTGTCATCGTACATTGGACGTAAATGTACCAAACACTTTAAGGCGTGGGTGGGAAATACATCCTACCGCATTCTGCCCCAACACAACAGAATGCCTACATGATCCTTGTGATCCAGCAACACCAGTAAAGTTTGCGTTGTACTACGCATACTACCTTGATATGGTTGACTCTGTGCGTGGATGTGACGAAGTTCCAGAAAATGACCCAAAATGGGTTATTGCCAACAAAGGATGGGGAGCACTGTACCATGAAAATCGATTCACCGATTTTCGTACCATCTTAAAGGATCGTCTAAGATGGCCTGCCTTTAGACACCATCTTAGTGCCACACAAAAGAAATACATAATGGATCCATCCAACCTTGTGAAGAATACAGAAGAAGAATTAAGTGAGTGGATGTCATCTCAAAATTTTCTTGAAGAAGGAAGAGATGTAGTACGAGAGAATGCAGCTCAACGGCGTGAAGAAAGTGAAGATAGTGAAGATGATGAAGATGAAGATACGCGTCTTATGAGAGAAGCTAACGAGTACTCATCCAACTTACAAATTGTGTCACGTACCCAGTGTGAATGTGGCTATCATGGACCTGGTCATAGATGCACTATTGAAAGGGCTAATCAAAATGTACGGAATTATAAGGCTGCAACCATCTTGGCTGTAATTATGCAGACAAGACCAAATTTTGTCCAAGAATACCAAGATGCTAGAAGGTTGAAAGCAAAGGTTTGGCAGGGAAGGATTGATGACCGATACCTACAACATGTGAATGATATCCAGATGGTCAACCGTACAAACTGTGGATGCACGGAACATCTTGCATCGACGTCATGCAAAGTTGAGTGGGCCCAACTTCGTATTAAACAATTCGAAATTGTATCACAGCTTAATAGAATGAACAAGTCGGTGGCCATCATCATGAGGGCACTTGATCGTGTAGTTGACGAACAGATGTCGCCTTGGGGTCGTCCATACAATGCTTCTCTTGAAGCACGTTTCTATGCCCGTGAGCAGCCGAGTGACGAAGAGCCAAGTACAAGTCGTCGTCGTATACAACCTACCCCTGTTCAAACACCAACTAGCACAACAGGACGCAGGCCAGCACCAGGTGCACCTGCCCGATCTCAACCTTTGGCTAAACGTCCAAGAGCACTTCAGTTTACTGATGATACTGATGAAGAAGAAGTATTACCACCCATAAATCTTACGCAAGGAATGCCGCTCGGAGTTGGGCGTCTAAGCACTCAAGCACGTTTGACCACAACCTACACTCCAATGGTTCATCTTACTCGAAGGGTGGGTGAAGGATACTACTGTAACTTTCGGATGGACAATGATGCTGCCGGGCTTGTAGAATACATTTGCATGGTAGCATCTTCTACCCATCACACTGGCTTAAAAGAAAAACTTATGCAGTCTTTACGATTGGGTATGCGTATCTTGGAAGGACAAGAAAATCTGGATTCTAACGTCTTGAAGAAGCTGGTGAAGGAAAGGATGGACCAGCGAAATGAATCCTCACCCCCATAAAACAACACATCTATAAATAATCTGCTTCAGTCTACCAAGATGGAGGGACAAGAGCAGTCATCGTTCTCCAAAGGAGAAAAAATTGTAGCAGCTAGCATCTTCTTTACCTGTCTTCTACTTACAACTTTACCCATAGTTCTCATCATAGCCATTACACAAACTTATAAGGTCAGCGGAGCCCTGCAGGAAGCCCGAGATGTCGCCCGTATCATTACAACCAAATACGGGTGGTTGCTTGGACTTGATGAAGATCAAGAAATACCATTGTAAGTTTTATTATTTATAAGTTTATTACAAAATATTTATTAGTTGATTTCAATATTTATTACATTTTTTAGAATCATACAAGTTGAATATAAGTTTACTAATACAATAAAATTGTTTATTTCAGGTGAACCAGAGGGGCCCTAATATTATTTTATACTTTAATTCAATATTGTAAATACTATTTCTTGGAATAAACTGTCATTTCCTCTGGAAATAAACTAGATCTTATACGAAAATTGTTGTTTTGTTTTTGTCCATAATCAATTACAATGTATCCGTGGGGTTTCTCGCAACAGTCATTATATGCAGTCTTTAGGACTGGACATTCCTTCCCTCCGTTCATAGCGCGTCCCAAGTAGTTGGGTTGAGCATTATCTCTTGGATTTTTTATAATGATAATATACTTGCATTGTAGGGATATGGTCCTTTGCCCAGGTTCAAATGCATTTTGTGTCAAGTAGATAACCTGTTTTTGAGGTATATATTAGTCGTATGCATACTTTATTTTTTCATTTTACATGTTAAAACTTACACTACAGTTATGGTGGTGGGATCCCCTAACAAACATTGCCTGCATGTTCTTCTTTTTACATTCATGAATCAAATCATCCAACACCAATATCATATGCTTGCTGGTATCAGGATTATCAATTTCTTCCGGCATTCCCTTAGAAAATTCTATATTTGGTATCCTCCGTTTTAAATCTGCCATTAACGGGCCTTGGTACTCTGTATAACACCATACTATGCGATGAGTCGGTTTATCAAAAACCTCATCTGCACGTTGAAGTAGGGAACGAGTAAGCCAGGTCTTGCCACTCCCAGTCATTCCAGATATCATTATGCAAGCTGGGGACTCCAGCTGCCAATCGTAATCCATTACCACGGAAGGGTCCATTATGCTCGGATGCAAAAAGTGATATGCCCGGGCCAGGTATAGAACCCATGCCTTTAAAGATGATTGTGAAGTGATTAAACTCACAATGCAATTGCATGGAAAACATATCACTTCTCATGCAATTGAATCGCGAAGTTAGCACATCATGCTACCGAGCCACTTTTGTATGCTAGAAATAAATAGGCTCAACAATATTTTCATTCCATGCATTTTATTCAAGTACAAATAACAAATAAGTACAACTTCAAAATCGTGTAACTAACACTTCATAAACCTAACACTTCTTAAGCCTAAAACCTTAATACTAATGGTACAACTAAAAGTACAACTAATCTTATAACTAACACTTCTTATTTCATTAATTTTCTATATTACAAACACTTCTTAGAGTTTATTTCTTAACATCTTATTTCTTATCAGTTTTTACTACATTTCTTTTATTTTATTTTTATTCAACAGACAAGTTTTTAATATCTTTATGACCAAAAGGCAAAGACGACCCATCTTTCAAATCGTATCTCTTGTATTGAACACCATTCAAGCTCTTTTTGTGTACCTTTACATTATATACATTATGTTTCTGGCTTCTGATATGGTTGGAATCAACATAGAACTGTACCGGCTTAACTAAACATTCTCTGAATTGCTCAAAGTCACACTGTGTATTCAAAGCGGACTTTGGTATACCTTTACCCTTTTTACATCTTTTACAAGGTATGCACGGTCACCATATACATGTTCGGTAGCTACCCCCTTTACCAATTCATAATAACGGTATACGTACATTTTAGGTTTCAAGTAAATGAACTCACTTACAATTTTCCCTGCCTCTTCTGCTTTCATTTTTCCTAATCTTTTCTCATTGGTTTTATCATAATATTTACCCCATTCTTCGTTTTGTGGAAAGTTACTCAAGTCAAATTCATGTTTTTCGGATAAAATATCTTCATAGATATTCTCCGATTTAATTCCCATAAAAATGGAATCTGTATCTCCACCAAGACACACTAGCTCGCGCTTCAAGTCTGGTCGGTCCCAAAGCGGCTTAGCCACATTATAATAGTATCCATAATACACCATCTTTGCCAAGTCTAAAGTGGTTGTGCCAATGTAAATTGGACGATCAAGATAAACTGATACGGGTTTTAAGCAAACTATAGCCATTTCCTGTTCACCAGGTTCATTATCCAGAATGATAACCCTACTAACATTTGGTTTACTATTGTATTTTACAGCTTCTTTATGATCCCTTACAATCTTAAAGACACAACGGTCTCTGACGTTTTCACAACTTTTACCGAAAATTACATTTCCTGCCAATTTATAAAAGTTTTTTTCTACTTCTGTCTTTGCGTTCTTGCGCTTTTCTGCCAACATGTTGATATAATCTTTAAAGTATGCTCTTTGTGTAAACCGCAGAGCTTTGTGAATAGCGGTTATTTTAAAACCAAGTTTCAAGTATAACTGTAAAGCCCTATAATGAACTATATAGTTTTTACGGGGAAGCAAGTCGCAAATAAGTCTGGGAGATTTTAATGCACTGCGTGTTGGATCTAGTACTTCAGTGAAGAATTGTGTAAACTCTGAAAGTTCTTCAAACCTTGTAAGCCTTCTGTAAGGAGCAGGAGTAAGTCCTTTAAGATAAACATGCTTGTCTTCTGGGACATACATATCTACCTCAAACATGTAACCTGTCTCAGCATTTGCCTTGATGCCATTTATGAAATCTTCACCCCTAGTTAATAAGTCTTCCCACTCATTATCTTGAACCCACGCAAAGTCCTTTTCAGGTAAAGGCATAGTCATGCAATGTGGGTACAAGTTTACCAAATCTTGGATAGAGATCCAAGTTGTATCCTTCTCTGGGTTAAAGTTAGGCAACAATGGATTATTAGCTATAAGATGTCTTTGTTCGCCTCCTACAGCCATACCTCCTCGTTTTGATTGCTCGATCCAAGCGTGCATGGTTGGGCAAGTGATGTACTCAAGCTCTACATGCGACACTTTAAGACAAGCGTCAAAACTCAGCATGGGCAATGATATATAATGTGCAGGATCTAAGCCAAAATCATCTTGAAATAGCCTTCTATAAGTCTCAAAGCAATCAGCCAACAGTAAAACATCAGTTTCACAGTATAGCTTTGTGTATTCCTCCAAGTTTTGTATGCCAAATGCATCCCAAACCCTCTGTGCATGTTCATATTCTTCCTGAGATATGGGTTTCTGAGTCAAATCGTCATAAAAATGCTCAATGGCGGGCAACTGTGTCTCTTTAAACTTTTCAAAAGATGTAAAGTAACTATATGGATATACACCCTTTCTCAGTAATAAATCTACCTTTTCCTTATCCCCATACTTGTCCATGAAATATTTTGTAGTAAAAGGATACTCCTTTAAACTTTTAGCTACAGCATCAAGAGATGCATGCAAGTGATTTAAACTATCCAAGATGCACAAGCTGTCATTCAGCTCAATTGAAAAGAACTTTTCAGATGATGCTCCTATCACTTCAATGTTACTAACAAAGTCCTTTGATGCCGCCTTTAATATAAAATGACCATCAAAACCCTTCAAGTTATGAAAATATGCCGGTATTTTGCAGAGCTCTTGCTTTGCATTCAAGTTACAGTGCTTGTGAGCATACCCTACAAAGTTAAATGGTGGGCTATGTGCGTGATGCCTGACACAATCTCCTGCTGTTATGACGTCAGCACAAAAATAACATGATGTTCCTATCCCATATTCAAGTGGATGTTCTGATAAAACAGAGTCAGCCAACTGGTATGCCCTTTTCTCCCAATCTTTTAACTGATCTAGCTTGCTTCTGGTAACCTCCAGCATTTCCTTTAGCAACTGCTTTACAACGTCATCCTCACCATCTTTAGCAAAGAACCAATTGCATGCTTGCATCTCAAGTTCCCCCTCACTATTTGGACCAAGTAAGAAGTACTTGGCGCCAACCAATAAATGCTTGGCGGTAATTGTGACATTTCCCTTCTTAATTTCACACGGCTCTGGTAATGTTTCCAAGTCAGCATAGAAAACATATGGCATGTTAACACACTGTTTATACCTATTAAACTTTTTAAACCCATCAATGGGAAATCTTGTTTTCTGTAAACCAAAGGCTTTACAGTATTTCTCATGATCCCTGTATGTATTTTCTCCTAAATTATTCAAACAAAATCTACAAATATCTTTTATATCATGATGGGCTGGGCTTTTGAAAAATCCCTTGTAATTTTTAATCCAACAAAAATGTCCTTGTGTCTCCTTCCAAACCAACAACAAATCTATAGTAACGGCTCTCTTTTCTCTACACACGTAGTATGGGTAAATGTTTTCAACCATTTGAGTATGTCTCCTTAATATTTTCCTATATTTCTTTTCACCTACGGTTGCCTCATCTACTTCTTCATCATCGTCTTGCTCATTTTCTATTACTTCTTCCTCTGAACTACTGTCATCAGCTGCCTCACTAGCTAAGAAATCTTTAGCGCTTATAACTTTTTTCTTACGCTTTGGGCGTATCTTTTTAACTTCAATTGATTCTTTATCCTCGTCATAAACAAATACGTTAAGTGCAATATGAGGATTTGCCTTTTCAAATCTCTTAAAACCTGCTAGCCCTACAAAGGCTTCCACATTTCTCAAGTCTGCAGATACTCCTGCCTTATTTGTAACAATGTTATCAATATCATATTCATAAAACTTTGTAGTCTTGGACTTATTGTTTCTTTCTTTTATATTTTTTATGTCGTTAAGTTTGATGGCTGCTATAATGCATCGTTGAAAACAAAGACCATCGTCACCTGGGACGTTAACCAAAGTTTTAAACTTGTGCTTCATATTATCAGGCAGAGGTACTACACTGCTGCCACCTACAAACCTTTCTATTTCAGCTATTATGAATATAAATTTATTTATTCTATCCATAATCCAACCAGAGCCATTTTGTTCAAAATCGTCAATTCTAGTTACAAAGTGTTCCGCTACCAGGTTGTAAACGTTTTCAGAACGTAATTCATTCTCAACATGAAACATGAATGATTCCAGAGGCACAAATGCATGCCTAACATTACCATTTAACTCTTCCCTCTTAAACTGAACCTCAATGTCAAATTGAATCTTATAGCTTCTATACTTTTCATTGGGGGTAGCTCCATTAAAATTATCTTTCATTACCTCTAACACTGATTCTTTTAAGTTTGCAAATAAAACCTTTACATCCCTAATCTCAGTATCATCTAAGTTGGTGCCGTATACCTTGTATGCATTTTCAATTTTAGAGCTTAAAAGAGATACACTTAGCTTATCCGTTCCCTCGCCGACTTGCTCGATAAAATCGCCATGCTGTCCTGTGATGTGATCCAAAACTTCATAGCGGGATGCCTTGAATGAGCAGAAAGGGCAGGTGCTCTCCCTTGTTGTATCCAGCTGGAGCTTCTTGGCCAGCTGCTCCTCCTCAGTCCTGCCTGATGGTGGACGTTTTACTCCCCTCCTCTCGGGCACTGCAAACAAACAGTCATAAATATTAATAAAAGATCATACAAAACGTTTTAATTTCATGAAAATTCATGCACTCTCATAAAATTTCATGTATATGCTTATAATATACTATACTATACCCTATACATATAAACTAGTAAACCTAAGTATAACTTTAAGCATACCTTGTTGTTGTGGTTGGTAGTACTGTTGGTACGGATGATAATACTGTTGGTATTGTGGTTGGTAGTACTGATGGTACTGCTCAGGCTGCTGTATATAGTACTGTTGGGGCTGGTAGTATTGTTGGTATTGTGGTTGGTAGTACTGATGGTACTGCTCAGGCTGCTGTACATAGTACTGTTGGGGCTGGTAGTATTGTTGGTATTGTGGTTGGTTCTGCCATGGCTGATGGGGCTGGTAATACAGCTGCGGCTGGTAATACTGCTGTACACTCTGTTGCGGCACGGGCTCAAAGTACTGCTCAGGCTGTGGTGGTTGGTAGTACTGTTCAAAGTACTGTTGCTGATGGGGAGAACTCCTGTTCACATCATAGATGCGTTGAGGCACTGAAACTACAAGAAAAAAATACATTTAGTATATACACACCTATACATACGCTTATAACATACAAGAACCAACTAAAACTTACGTGGTAAGAGTTCATCAAATATGCTGGCATTGGGATCCGGCTCCGGTGGCGGGGTGTCACCTAAAAAAATTTAATTGGTCAATTAACTAAATAAACTGGAGGTTAAATATTCCCTAATTACTACTACTGGGTCATGGGTCATATACCCTCCTATGCTACTACTAGGTCATCCCCTACTTTCTTTTCTACTGCCCTATCTCTACATATCTACTGCCCTATTCCTATATATCTATTGGATCATTTACCCTACCCCCTGTACTACTACTGTTTTTCCCTTCTCAATCAGAAATCATACATCTGAAAAAATCACTAATCATATTATTTGAAAAATCAATCACTAATCATACAACTATCTGAAAAACAATCACTAATCATACTGCTTTTACCTACTCAATCACTAATCTGAAAAATCCCTACTCAATCACTAATCTGAAAAACCCCTACTCAATCACTAATCTGAAAAACTCCTACTCAACCACTAATCATAACGCTATTTTTAAAAATCACTGATAAATCACTGCAAAATTTTAATTGCTGCTACAACTAATCACTGAAAAAACTTTAATTGCTACTATAATTATTTTAATTGTTCACTGCAAAACTTTAATTGCTGCTCTAATTATTTTAATTGTTCACTGCAAAACTTTAATTATGTAATAATGTGTGTATTTACTTACCGGTTGGGCATGTGCAGTCAACTTGGTCACAAAACCAGCACTGAAAACGCACTTTATTATGTTCGGCGTCAAAGTGCGTTAACATTTCACTTGGCGTCTTAAACTTTTTAATGCACGATTTTAACAAACAATCAACGTTATTGTAATTCCAGTTTAACCTGGGGTCATCGCGGTGACCTTCTTGTAAGTGTTTGTGGACGGCGTCTGCATTACCTGCAAAGCCGTCACACAGCAGGCACTTTGTCAGAATTTTCATTTTCACTCAGGAAAAATCACCGGTCTGAACTCCAAGACTGATACTGCAAAACTGAGAAGGGTAGCTGGAAAATCTTTCAAACTGGTAACTAGGTAGATGCAGCTGCAACTTGTGAATGAAAACGCGTAAAACGTAAAAATGTGTGTAAAAACGCGTACACCTGGTTCGCATAAAAAGATTGAATGAAACGTAGTAAAAAGTTTTAATGATAACTGTACACATTATATAAAGGACTGCACTGCTCATGAGCACTGTGCATAAAACAGTAAAACTTTATCGAGTGCACAGTGCGTGTAAAGTTGCATTGTTTCATGTGCAACAATAACTGGTGAAAGGAATGCATTTTCCCAGGCGCACTTAGCGTAAAACTGGAAAAGGGTTGTGCATGGTGCGCGAAGAGATGTATTGTTTCAATATTGACTATCGCATCTGTGTGACGATAAAACTGGAAAAGGGTTGTGCATGGTGCGTAAAGTGATGCTTTGTTTCAATGCATTATATAAAAATGCAAGGAATAAAACTATGTACGTGACAAAAAGTCCAGTTGAACTATGTACAAAGGATGAGTAGGAAGAAAGGGCTGTTTGTTTTATAGATTAAAACTCCAGGTGAAAATACGTTCATGAAATGAATGGTTTGCATTATATAAAAATGCAAAGAAGGAAACTATGTACGTGACAAAAAGTACAGATGTACTACGTACAAAGGGATGAATATCGTGGGAAGAAAGGGTTGTTTGTTTTAAAACTTAGGGTAAATGAGTAGTTCACACTAATACAATAGTGGACCACGTTCTTTATAAAAATTAAAGGATGCAGGTGTCCCTTATTATGCGAAGCATCATCCTAGGGGGGCCCTGGAACAATACCTAATTTGCATAATAAATACATTAATCATCAATTTAATTGCTTTCGGTTGACACTAATGGTCGTTTCTGGACGAAATGTCGTTATCAATACTACTGACCTGACTGAGCATTATGTGGACGCTTGGCCTTAGCAGATGAGGAGCCAATTTTATATCAGGACCAGATATATACTATAGTTTATAGGAAAACGGAGGAGCAAAAAACTGAGGGAATTCTTGAGGGATTTTTAAGATGCGCTTACTGTTTTAAATATTTTCATCGTAGTAACTGTTCTGTACAAATGAATGATTATTCATATTATGAAGCAAAGTGCAATAGGACTTGGGCTTGTCCCACTTGTGTACCAGAGTTTGTAATGCTAAGTGTTCAGAAAAAAGAAAAGTTATCAGAGCTGGATAGCTTACACACTATGCTACTGCTTTTTAAAGCATTGTATCATTTAAACAATTTTCTTTCGTCAAGTACTCTGTTCTTTAGTATAGCTGAATTTCTGCTTTTTGTATATGGTGTCTTTGCTAGTTTAATATTCTGTGTTGATGTGGGTTAATTCAAGATATTGTAAGACCTCTGTATAAAATTGGTAATGACTATGTTCTGAATATCTGAATTGTCCACTTTGGTATGTTTTGATTAATGGTTACAATTAGGCATACGATTTTGATGTCTCTGTTTTTTGGAATTATTTGTTAAAGTAAAGGTTATCCTTTACTTCTGTCTTATTGTTGGAAAGCAGCTTTTTAGTTGAACATTTAAGACTTGAATAAACTCAATACTCAATACTCAAGCGACACACAAAAAATGAGCCGACATGTTACGTGAAATGCAAAGAGTAGATGCTTTTACGTTGTTTGTGTCGGTGTTGAGAGGAACATGTGCAAAAATGTAAAGCCAAGCAATGTGTTCCAGGTATAATGTTACTAAACCAGTTTGGGCTACGTGACCAGCTACAAATCAAAAACGTTTTCTACTCTTTATATTACGCTTTTTTAAACAAACGTGATATTTTTTCAAAACAAGCCCATAAATAACACGAAGTTCAAGGACATCAGCGCAGTAAAAGTAGAAGTTCATCAGCCAACGAGTGCGTGCAGACTGGGCAATAGTAATCCATTTCTTTTGCATGACCAGGCTATTTAGGGAGTTCTACGCTGCTACGACGCGTAGCCTACGAGATTCCTTTTCAAACAGAAAATTATGTTGGTTTGTGTGGTGATCTATGTTAATATGAAATTACATGCAAATTGCACAGTTGCGGAATCCTCTGTTCAATTTATTACTAGCTGAAAAGAAATGTTGACGATTTAGACCTTTCATCACGTACTTTAATGGAACACATATCAAGTTACGAAAATGCAAAATATGCAAAAACATTTTTGCTCATTGATAAATAGCAGATTAACTTAATTGAATTGGAATCTCTGCATTCCATTTTACATTCGGAATATATAAGTAGAAATTTCTTACCAGTGAATTTTATACATTAAATAAATAAAATAAAAAGCAATTCACATTTGTTACTAATTTTATCAAATATACCTAACCTATACCTAAATTCGGTTACCGTTGCGAGGGTTTGCAAAAATATGTAATATTTACTTGGCATGAAATAATGTGTAGGTAAATAAGGAAATAAGTGGTTTTATAGTATTAGGAATAAAATGTAGTTATGGTAAAGTAATTAACCTTGTCTGCGCCTAACGTATAATATATTTTTCAATATTGTTAGCCGTTTACTGATAATTTTGCTATTTTGTGAAATACACGAAAAATTCATTTATATGGTATTTCCAGAATATAATAAATTCTATAGTAAGGCAACACGTTTTCATCATCCAGCACGTGTTGTTCAATAATGTTTTATATATAATCTTCCCATTCCCACCATTCAACGTAGAAAATTGTTTGAAAATTTTAAGTGCACAAATACTTCCGGTTCTGCTTTAATGTTCCTTTTTTAAACACCATGAAATAAACAACTGACCTATGTGCTCCTAAATGTAACAACAGTTTCAAATATTAATGAAAAAACGTAGATTTTACATTTATTTTTTTAAAATAGTAAAAAGCATACAAGATTGAGTTTTTTGGTAACAATAGCAGATGCAAAGAATCTGTATGAAGTTTTCACACACTACACATATAGATAAAAATGATTTAGGCAAATTGACAATAAAACTCAGGATGTCTGTTTTAATTTAGAAGTTGTACAAATCCTGACCAGAAAAGTGTACATCACCATTATACCTACAAGGCTAGAAATAATAAATTGATATATTATAATTGATTTGGATCTGGTTCAATGTCCGCCAATGTTTGGATTTCAATCCAAGTCCAAACCAAAATCACTATTGAAACTTTACGTTTTGTGGTCATAATATTTCAAACCACGCTACAGGCTTTCATCACTGCTTTCTCCTTCATTACAAAAAGTATCAGGAATCAGCATATCCTCAATTTCTCCAAAAATTTTTCTTTCCCTGGCAATGTCATAAGCTGTCTTGTTCTCAAGATTTACATGCAGTTTGCTTACTCCAACATCAAGCAAACATTTAACAACTTTTTCAACATCCTCACAGTCACTTTCTGATAAATTGGTCAATCCACA
>JAIQCH010000147.1:0-23000 GCA_029691765.1 Entomobrya proxima
CCTAGTCATCTGTCTGCTGCTTGGATATAAAACGTTTCTATTAAAAGCTGTGGACATTGGATATCACGTTATTGCAGCGGTGTTGATTTTGATAGGTGCTATAGTGTTTATAGTTTCTACAGAGCAGATTCAGGATGTCTCAAAATTTGGAAACTTTGTGGTTCTAGATAGTGACTTTAATCAAAGGCCAGCCGTTTTTTATAAGTCGGAGAAACTAGCAGTGGGGGTAAGTTACATTATGAAAGAATCTCAGATTAGTAGATTGGATAAAACATATAGTTTATTTTATGCCAACATTATTTTAGGCATTGGCTGTGATTCAAAGCCTACTTTATGGAGTTACTGCCGTTTTCATATGGCTAGAATAAAAATTCACGCTGTAAATTTACTTAACATAATATTCCAAATGTTTTGAATTTTTGAAGGAAACGGTTTATGTCGTTCCTGTTTTTGCATTTCACTAGTCAATTTTATTTTTGTAAATGCGATTCAAGTGTTTTAATAAAACTATTAATTTTGAGTTTTTTTCAGTTTGTCCTGCTTATAAATAATCAATATGAGATCGCATTGATGAAGGCCGCAAGACACAATGCTTTTATGTAACAATCTGTTTATGTCGCTCAGCTGGTTACCATTGGATACACCCACAAAATGACAGTACATATCAACAGTACAAAGGTTTTTCGATTTTTTAAATTTTGTTTTAGAATTAACTATTAAGCAGAGCTAGTGCTACCAAATCCACAGAACTAGCTTATCAACGCAGCAAATAAAAGCTTGTAAAAACCCCATTAAAATTACAAACGGATGTAGGTTAGATTAGTTAGCTATGTGGATATCAAATCAAGGAAAACCTACTGATAACATATTTGACAGAGTCAGCCCAATTTTTTATAATCAGCATAAAACAACATGGGTTTCATTTCAAAAAGTTATCTGTATGCTTTACATTGTCGTCCCATTTCGCCAACAAGTTGGCTTGCTATTGCTTTAAAACGATTTTAAAGCAAGCCGGAGTTCTAAACACCGGAATCCAAGTCATGGAAATCCATAATAGACACCATTTTGTTTTTGCCATTGTTGTGCTAGTATATGCATTTTTGTGCAGCAGTTATGTAGCGTGGGGACACGACAATGGCTATATGGATATTTCGTTTTTTCAAAACGGTAAGTTTTTCTCAATTTATTTTAAATTTTTCATAAATAAAATTTTAACAGTGTTTCATTTTTATGCATTGTAGCAAATAACACACCAACAACCGCAGGACCCAACGTGACAACAACCACACCTCGCCCTACCAACGGCACTAACGCCACAACACCCATTACAAATCGCACTACGACCACACCCCGACCAACAAACGGAACTAATGCTACAACAACCACAACTACTACAATTCGACCAACAACAAATGGCACAAACCGAACAACCACCACAAGTCGCCCAACAACCACAACGTTAAGAACAACAACAAACTTTACAAATTC
Source organism: Entomobrya proxima (assembly GCA_029691765.1). Taxonomy (NCBI): domain Eukaryota; kingdom Metazoa; phylum Arthropoda; class Collembola; order Entomobryomorpha; family Entomobryidae; genus Entomobrya; species Entomobrya proxima. The sequence goes on from JAIQCH010000147.1 coordinate 1,489, forward strand.
AACAACAACCATAAGACCCAATACAACAACTACAAGATTGACTACAAGGCCTACTAATGCCACAAACGGAACTACCACTAGACTTTCTGTGACAACTACAAAACCCTCAAATTCAACTGCGTCGACAATTAATATACAAACAGTTAATTCCCACAAGTTTGGAATTATTGGAATGTTCTCATTGTTTTATAGTGTATATATTTCTGGTTGAATAAAATGCAATATTGTGTAAAATTTAATATTCAATGTGTTTAGAATTGGATTGCTTTAAGTACCTGTACAAACAAACTTAAATATAAATTCCGGACATGGGAATTCTCCTAAATTGGTTGGCGAATCAATTTTGAAAAAGTCTAGGGATTCCAAAAAAGTAATATCCGATATCGCCGTTTTTCTAAGACTCCCAGTTTACACCAAGCTAACCCAAGTTTACCCTTAAATGAACAAGTCGTTCTAACAATGGCCGATTTACCCCCAAAATGTCCACTTTACCAAAAAAAAGTTCACTTTACCCTAAAAAACCCACTTTACCCTCACAATGCTCACTTTATCCTCAGAATTCCCGCTTTACCCTAAAAAAGCCCATTTACCCTAAAAATACCAAGTTTGCCCTAAAGACGCCCAGTATTCTCCAAAATTTGCCTAAGTCTTGAAAATCTTCACTGCTTCCCAAGTTGGTGTATGAAATTTTAAAATTCCGAATTTGCAAAGAGAAGTCATAATTTGCTCTTTTTTCCGAATCATTCCGAATTTCCAAAAACTTCCGATTTCGAACAAAAAATCAGCGACGGCGTCGCCCAGTCGAAAACAATTCCCAGTTACCAAAAATTCAACAAAATATATGTTCCAACGAAACGTTGAAGACAGGAAGTTATATACATAATATTTTTAGATAGGTTGGATGCTTATTGTAAATTAAGTACCTAATATATTATGTATATTGATTAAGATGAATTTTGTAATTTTCCTGTCGTTATTTCTTTGTAAAAGTGTTCGAATTCTCACTTCCGGGGCAAGCAGGTCATAGTTCAGTATTTTTCTTGTGACCGTTCCAGAATTTCTTTTGTCTTTCTTTGTGACTGGAAGGGAAGTGCTTTGTACTGCTTTGCCCAAAAGCGGAAATGCTTTGTTGTAACGTTTTGTAGTTCGAAGTTTCGAAACTACTTTCTTTGTCATGAGTGGAAGTGAGAATCGCTATAAAAGCTAAACCCAAAATTGCTTCGGGATCTGAGTCTTAACACTGTCACCGAGGGTTAAGCAACAATAAAGTCAAGTACTGCATTTTCAAAAGAGTTTACTGGGAATCATCATTTATTTCTGGGGAACAGCCTTCGCTAGTTAATACGGCGGAGTTAGGCTGTCCAATCATTTTCTCTGTTATCCCCGTGGCCCATATTTATACTGAGCTTATCGAAGGCGGGGGTAACAATATATATATGTAACATTCCATATTAAGCTTACACATCCCACCTGCATTTATTATAAATCGAAATATTCATTACATCATAAACTCAATCATTCAAAGTCACCACGATGATCTCACCTCCAAACCAGCTTATGTCAGTTGTTACGCAACCCAAATGCTTATCTAACTGCCTATTTACGTAAACGATGTACCAGCACCAGGTAAGTCTGCCCTTATCAGTAATTCAAGTAATGCCAGCAAGCTAAGTAATATAGTATTGTAAATATATATATATTTTACCTCAAATAGGTAATAAAATCACGCAGTACAAAATGGGATGTCTGAATAAGTTTTAAATCATCGCGAATATATAATAAAGTATCCACGTGCAACCTTGAAGCAGAAGTCCAAATTTTGGTGATAAAAGTATATTCATTTGGAATGTGGTAGTGCATGAGATTGTGTGAAGACCATTGTACGCAGGTTTCAAAAAAATATTTTTTGAATAAAAGTTAAAGATTCAAAATGGACGTTAATAAAATCAAAACGCCAGCTGGATATTGCAAACTTGCAATTATTGTAAGCCGAGATTCCATTCATTTTCAATTTTCAACTTACGTCGTATTAATTTCTCCATCTGTTTCTTTGTTTTAGGTTTTGGGTGTTGTGGTCATGGGCGTTGGCCTTCACTCCCATTTTCAATCCTCTTGGAAGAAACACAACTTTTACAAAATATGTGATACGCCTGGCATTAAAAAGTGTCCTAGCATTTCAATGGAGCAGTACTACGTTGCTATTGTTATAATAACATTCATTTTATCAGTCTTGAATTTGGTGGTAACGTTGATTCTGGACACAAGCTCACTAAAAATGATAGATGTTGGATATCATGGCGTGTCCGCAGTTCTACTTTTTATTGCAGCTATAGTGTATTTTGTATCCGCTGACCAAATTGGCAAGTGGAACTGGGACGGTTGGAAAATGTTAAAAGGAGAAAAAATATTTGCTGGGGTATATTAGTATATTTATTTTCATTTAATTTCAAATAATTTTCATATTTTGTAAGAAAAAGTTTCTAAAAACTCGGATATTTTCTATTATAGGTGCTGACTCTTGTTCAAACTGTTCTATATGGAATTACCTCCTTTTTTATCTTACGAGGATGATTTGCAGTTTCAAGGCAATATATGAATTTTTGTTTATATTTATTTTATATGTAATTTAAACTGTGATCGTAATAAAACATAAAGGCACAAATTTTGAGTTTTTAAAAATTTTCGTTAATATTTACGTGTTTCATATAAATTTCATATTAAATGATACAACCATGTTCATTAAACTGAAAACTGTGTAATTCCAAATTATCAGTATTTTTAAAACAAGAACCTTAATCCGTTTTATTGTACATTTATGCATTCATACAGTTTTCAAGGAAAATCTCAGTAAAGACTATGCCAAACTGATTCCATATAACTTTTGTATTTTATGCCTTGTTTTATATTGGCTATATTAGCTGGACTGAACAGATAAAGCAACCTATACATTAGCAATACTATGCTGTATGAATTGACAACACATAACTGGATATTGGTTTTTGCTTATCTGGTATTTACCTTAGTCACAGCTCACATTATCTTGAATCGGCAAATCCCTGCTTTCAGCCCTACTCATTTTGTGGATGAGATAATGTTTCAATTTTGTTATTGTGCTTGTTCTCATTCTCCTTATGCCTTAACTAATTCACCTGTTTTCTATGGTGGGGGAATTACAAAATTAATATTTTGTTTTGAAAATACACTAAGTTTTTGAATTTGGAAAGGATTTGAGCAAAAACCGGTTATTGAAATGGCTTTTGAGCAAATTAGAACGCCGCTTGGATACTGCAAACTGACAATTATTGTAAGCTTTACAAAAAAAAATTTATTGAAATTTTCATTCCGTTCTAAACTTATTTGTTATTTTTGCAGATTTTTGGACTACTTGTTCTTGTACTGGGCTTGCATTCACATTATGAGTCAGCCTGGAAAAAGGAAAATGAGTACATTTATTGTAATCCTGGACTTTCAGGCTGTCCTAGTATTTCCCTTGAGCTGTATTACGTGTCCATTCTTATTATAACTTTTTTGTTGTCCTTTATAAATATAGTACTTATGTTACTAATTGTCAAAGCGACTGGCTTATCGGAAATTCTAGATGCGTGTTATCACGGTACGGCTGGATTATTGCTGTTGATTGGAGCTATTGTGTATATAGTATCCACAGAAGAGATTTTTAAACTGTTTGGGGAAGGAAATACTTTTAAGGGATTGCGAGCTGAAAAATTAGCAGCTGGTGTAAGAAAAAATATTTTTTTTTCAATAATTTAATTTGTAAGCTTTAAGAGTAAAATATTTTTGAAATTTGGTTAAAATTTAGGTGCTGACGCTGTTGCATAGCATGCTTTATGGATACACCGGATTTGTAATAACCAGAAAAATTCTGCCACGTTATTCATAATACAAAAATAAGAATGCTCACGAAACTGTTACTCGGCTAGATTAACTATATTAACTTTAATTAGGTTAATTTCTGTAACCGTCACCGTACACTTAATTTTTATGTAAATTATTTGTTGATTTGTGACACATTTTGTTGTGACATGTTTAACTAGGTCATCGCACAGAATATGTAAACTCACTGAGTGATCAATTAGCTAGGTAATTAACATTTACACTGGCTGCTCAGTAAAAATGAAAAGGCTTAATGGCTTTTTAATTGTTCAGGTTATGAAATGAAAGTTTTAAATTTTATGACAATATTTTTATTATAACTTTATTATCCTTTTAATTTAATGCTGTTTAATTGCAGCTTTTTTCAATAGTTTGTGAATTTGAATTGAATAATTTAGCAGCAATACTGTGGCGAATGATTTTACCATTCAGTGCTTTAATTTTGTTTTAATATGCAGCTATTAAAGTTAGCTCCAATTTTAATAAAATGATAAAGTTTTACTTTGCGTGTACTACAATTTTAAAATTATTATGTTGACGTGTTTGTGGAATGGTTTATATGAAACGATAAACCTTTCCAAGGAATAAATTATGTAATTAGCACGTTCTAGTGCATTTAGGCATACGAAAGTGAATGCAGTCAATTACAAATCATGCAATTGTACCATTTTCTCTCATTAATTCTGTTCTTAGTGAATTGCGTGTAAACACTTTCTAAAAATCCTTTCCTAAGATGTAAGGTAATTGACACAAGTTTCGTTTCAGTTCTAGTTTTATTTTGTTAGCTTATTGCAGTGCTTAGACACGTTTTTACAGTTTCTTCCATTTAAAAAATCCTAACTTCAGTTGCGGTTGCTAGAATATTTTCATAAGCACTTTTAAAATGTCCAAGTGGAAAACGCCAATATGCTTGTGCAAAATTGGAATTGTGGTAAACAACACAAAAAATATCTAATAAGTTATTAAACATCTAGTAATATTATATACAAGCAATTATATATTTATTTTAGATTTCCGGTGTCATTCTCCTCGGAGTTGGCCTCCACTCCCACTTTGAATCCTCCTGGGTGAAACCCGATGCCAAGGGTCACTACAAATACAAAATCTGCAATTTACCCCTTCAAGGCATTTTAAAATGCCCCAACATTTCCATGGAACGTTACTTTGTCGCCATGATCATCCTCACGTTTATGATATCATCAATTGGCTTGCTTACTCACTACTTTCGTGACGTACATCACAATCGCACATGGAAAATGCTGGACTCTGCATATCACATGATAGCTGCTATACTTTTACTAATCGCAGCCATAGTGTACATAGCTTCTACAGAACAGATTTTGGATATTGTTGGACCCAATCCAAAATATAAACGAAATGAAAAATTGGCTGCTGGGGTAAATTGCAACAAAAATTTTAAATATTAATTTTCAACACATTTTCAAACTATTTCTCTTCAAAAATTTCAGATTCTGACAATGCTACAAGCTCTGTTGTATGGCGTCACAGCATTGCTAATAGCCACCAAGCCGTGTGCTCATCCATATTAGTGTTCATATTACAGATTTTGTTTATTTTCGGCTTATGAAATGCAAATATTATATGGTTTCAAAAACTGGTTTTCGATTTGCCCCATTTTTGCAATAAACAATTAACTTATTATACGCTCTGCAGAATGCCACAAGCTTTAGTTCTCATTTTTGATTCCAAGAAGAACTTTAACGACTCAAAGAACAAAGAACAATTCTTCTGGGAACTGATATCGTAAAAAGTAGTATTGTTAATCGAGAGCAATGTATATCAACTTTTTACATTTTTTATGCACTTGATTGCGTGATATTATCGATGAAATATATTTTTAGCCACTTTCGTGAAATTGCAGTGTTTAGTTATTTATTAAGCTATGGCGTGGATATCTGCCGAAACCCTAGCTTCGGACAAATTTCTTGTCACTAAATTAAAAATTGTTACATTTGTAAGCTAAACAATAAATCACTATCAAAAAAGTATTATACATTTTAAAAAATGAAAATTTTATTCAAATTGCTTATTTTACTCAGTTTTCAAAATTATTTTTAGTTTCTTGGAATTGCAGTGTTGGGTCTTGGTCTCTACTCCCACTTCCACTCTAGCTGGCTCACCTACAACGTACCTGTTCCAAATTGTACTCTATCTGACCTTAACAACTGTCACCATGTCAAGCCATATCAACTCTGTCAACTTTATGGTTTCGAACTACCCAAGTATTTAGATTGTCCGAGTATTTCAAAAGAGCAATATTTTTCGGCTGTCATTACCATTTCGTTCATACTTTCGGCAATGATGTTAATATTTTCGGTTACGGTGGACTTGGTTATACATCCGTTTAACAAATTGGTAATTTGGTTACGTTTTATTTACAAATTTGTATGAAAATGTGTTTTAATTCTTTTTTTATTTTTTAGGATTTGGGATTCCACTTGTCCTTTGCTATTTTGCTTTTGGCTGCCGGAATCGCGTATATTGTGTCAGCACATGAAATACAAGTTTTTGTGGATGCCGGAGGAAAAGTGGAATTTTCTAATGATTTGCTTACGGTGCAAAAATATATTTCTGGAGTAATACCACAACTAAGATTTAAAATAAATTAAAATGGCTATAAGCAAAATTGGACTTTAATGGGTTTGTGTTGTTCTGTTGTAGGCCTTAACAATCATTCAAGGACTTTTGTATGGAGTGGTGGCAGCTGTTGTCTTTAAGAAACACGTTTATCCAGAAATTGGAAACTTTGTTCGGTTATGGTGAAATTAAATTTATTATACAGGTTGGTTATTATCAATCAATTAACTTGCAAAATTATACAAGTGATTGTAAAACAGAATGAAAACATGGAACACAATATCTTTTCAAGCATGAAGCAATTATGTTATTCAAAACGTAATTTTAAATTTTTAGTTGTTATAGATTTTTGGATTATTCAGATTTACAAAATATTTAACAAAGTATGACATTGTAGAAAACCTGGGAATTACAGTTTCATCCACTGATTTTTATGGTGCAATAAGATAATGTACATTTTAGTCAGTTACTTGGCTGATCGTCCTACTATGTAACTAAACCTGCTAGTGGCAAACCCATAGGAAATAAATTTTAGAATAAGTATTCAGTTTTGTCCTTGTGTCTCATCAGTAATAAATTTGATAAGCTCAGTTATCGAGAATGTGTTTTCGGTATGTTGTTGGTGTTAAACTGGTTTCCTCTCAGACTCTCTAGCTTATCCACCCCCACTGCCTTTACCTCCATTTTAAGCCTGTATCTATGAGTTTTGGCAACGTATCAAGAATACAGTCTGAATATTCGATAACCTAAACAGAAGTAGAATCATTCTTCAGCTCGTCAGTTTGGTTTACAAGAATCGGTTTAATTCCAGCAAATAAACAAGAGTTTTTTTGTTTCTAATGAGTCATCAATTATATCTAAGTCATATAAATTGAAATTTTACATACAATACTAAATAAAATATGGCTTCTTGAATTTAGTGCATGAAACACACAAACATCAATTTTCCTGCATATTATCAGAATTTAACTTGACTATAGATAAAACGAATTACATATTGAGTTCCCATAATATATAACTCACCATCAGTTTTTTCTTCAAAAGTTACAGTTTATGAAACTATTTTTCAAAACACATAACAAGCTCTTTGTCTATGAAATCAAAGAACAAACAAACCAATACGATGAATAAATCAATAAATGAAATGAAATACTAAAATGGTGCAACGCTGATAGCTCTTGAAATGAGTAAACGCGATAAGATCATCAAGCGTATGAGTTCATTTGCATGAGCAAGAGCAGAAGCAAGCGTACCTAATCATTTCAATGCACTCTAATACCACGTTTAGATTCAGGCTTTATTTAGCTCTATACTCTTTTTGACCAAAGCGACGCAACATCCTGCATACTAATCACCATCAATACTAAACTTTTATCTTTCCATTTATATTGCCAAGTCATTTGTCATTCAGTTCATTTTTTACTTGGCAATGGCCACTTCACCATTGAACCAGCACACTGAATATTGCAATCTATTCACCAATCACTTACCAACTGTTTATCTATTTGACTATGAATCATTTTTCTTGGAAAGCTGAGTCAAAAAAACAACTGATGAAATCATTCATGCCGCAAGAGGTAACCTATACGTGTTGATACAATATACAAATTGAAAAATACTTTGCTGTATAATGAAGAGCAGCTGATGTTTTATATATGGTGGCTTTCATGCAGTGATCATTTTTTTTCTTTTTCTGCCCACATTAGCATAGTGTTATAAAATTAAATTTAGTTTGAAATGAGTTAGCATTGTCAACCAGTACGTTATTTTAATATATAGCAAGTAAAAATGTTGCTCTATTTTACAGTGTAACTTTCACGCCAAATTAAATCAAATTGAAAATTACAACGCCGTATATTCCCAACCAATTACAGCAATATATTTTTTTACATTGTGCACATCCACACATCTCTCCTGATCCGTATAAAAACCAGCTTACACAGTATGGTTATCTTTTTTCTGTGTATTCACCCAAATTAAATAATTGAATCATTCTCTCATTGAACCAGCAAAAGGAAGTCAGATAACCGTTAATCAAACACGGCTTATCTTATTTATCATTATCAGTGATAAGCCGCACACTCAGTTTGTCGCCGTTTTGTAAAAGTTGCAATATACGTAAAATAAACCACGAGAGATCACATGCACTATTATAACCGTTGTAAAAATTACTCATAAAATTTTGTCAGGTGATAAATATATAACAAATTATAATTAAATAATTAATAACTTTTATTTAAAATTGTATTTATTTGTGTCTTTAGCTTTAAAAAACCCATAAACCATGTATTGCTGCTGCTGCACTTCATCCGAAGCCCGAGAGCGCCACCGTATCAACAAGGAAATTGACCGTTTAATAAAACACGACAAAAATCGCAAAGAACTGAAACTTCTTCTTTTAGGCAGCGGGGAATCCGGCAAGTCTACTTTTATCAAACAAATGAAAATCATTCACGGAACGGGGTATTCCACCCAAGAGAAACTAAGTTTTGTTAAACTTATCTACCAAAATGTTTTTATGGCAATGCAAGCCATGATAAAAGCCATGGAAATCCTAAAAATAGAATATGACCAAGTTTCAAATTTAGAAAACGCTGAGATGGTCAAACAAGTGGAATACGACAGAGTAACCAGATTCGAGCAAGATTACGTCACAGCCATAAAATCTTTATGGGAAGATTTGGGAATTCAACAGTGCTACAAACGACGACGGGAATATAATTTAACCGATTCAGCCAAATATTTTTTAAGTAATTTAGACAGAATTAGTAGCTGTGATTATCTACCCACAGAACAAGATATATTAAGAGCCCGTTTTCCCACCAGTGGAATCTTAGAATACGTTTTTAATCTCGAATCCACAATATTTCGCATAGTTGATGTAGGTGGTCAAAGATCCGAACGCCGAAAATGGATTCACTGTTTTGAAAACGTAACTTCGGTAATATTTCTAGTAGCTTTAAGCGAATTTGATCAGTGTTTGATAGAAGCTAATAATACAAATAGGTTAGAGGAAAGCCTAGCTTTGTTTAAGGTTATTGTAACATCGCCTTGGTTTCAAGGCTCGAGTTTTATTCTGTTTATGAATAAGATTGACCTATTAGCGGAGAAGATTATGAGTAGTAATTTAATAGACTATTTTCCAGGGTATGAGGGACCCAAGCAGGATGCTATTTGTGCTAGGGAGTTTATCCTGAGAATGTTTGTGGAGTTGAATCCTAATCCGAAGAAAACTATTTATAGTCATTTTACTTGTGCTACAGACACGGAAAATATTCGATTTGTGTTTTTGAGTGTGAAGGATACAATTTTTAATTTGATTTTGGAAGAGTATAATCTAGTTTAGGGAAGCTTTATTTGTAGAAGAATAATAGCTAGCTTTATTATTTTTAAGTGTTTGTAAATAATTTATGCAATGTAATATATATATATATAAACATACCAAGTTATGAAATATACCAAAACTTGTTAATTTTTGTGTACGCTAGTAAATTTATATTGGTAATTAGAAACTGAAGATTTCGGCTTTTTTTTCTAATTGATAAAATATTAAATAACTTTTTTGTGTCTAAATATGAGTTTTCCACCTATTGTTTCAGCTTTTGTGATTTTTATCTTTTTATCTTAGCTGCATATTTAAGTGGATCACTGATCACTACAATGCAAAGGCTTTTTTGGCAATTTATTTCTCAGTTATTTTAACCCACTTCAAATGTGCTCCAATCAAAAAATTCAATCAATCAAAAATTGTTGTTACGAAATCAGTAAGTAGGCAAAATATTTGAATTTTACTGATGCAATCACAAAGAAAATTGTTTCATGAATTTTATTGTTTTCTTAAACTCACGTTTTTGTACAATTTTGGTCCTATAAAACCTGACAGATATGAAGAAAGTCAACAAAAGCAGCCACAACTCTTAGTCCCTTACCTGTAGAAAATTTTCGCAAGTTGTGTCGAAGGGACTTTGGATAGTTGGTGAAAAAAACTCCAGCGCAGAGCAACTTTGTCAGAAAAGGCATAAGTTTGCTTGCTTGATTGTGGGAAATTCTGTCGCATTCAGTTGTAAATGGATGCATGTTTTGCAAATAATACTATTTTCCCAAAATTTTGCATAATTATCTAGACATGTAAACTAATAAAGGTTTACAAACCTAGCTCCATCAAAAAGCGCATGTTAGAATGTTCGGGCTAATACATTTCTAAACACCCTAATCTGAGTCAAATTTTACTACACCGAAATAAAACCCTATTGTCTTTGTCAAGGAAGTCAATATGCGCCAAGAACTTACCTACTAAGAAAACAATTCGTGCTATTTATGGCTTTTACATCATCCATTCCTTCTAGATGTCTGCAGAATCTTTGTGCGCAAACACTTTATTGCAAATGCTTAGACTGAAATAAATGACGCACATGCCAGATAAAATTACAATTTAATTAACGCAAGACAGACATATTTTTTATCCAAGTCAAGTACATGACCTTTCATCAGTATTCTTAAGTGCGACATTTGCTATTAGATTTACTGACTAGTTAAACGAAGCAGTTGACTTGTGAACTATTGTTTCAGGTAAAAAAAAATAATTTACCTATTTGAAAATAGTTAGACTTTATCTCTATAATATTCCCTTCCAGTTTTAAAACAATATTAATTTTATCGGTACTTTTTCAGCCTTTCCTAGCAAAATGCTAACATTCAAAAACCGCTTCACTTTACTTCAAATCTTGGTGGTTGGCAGTCTGGTTGTTCTAACCTGTTCCAGTATTGCAAGCAGTGCCAGCATTGAAGAATCTGGTCAACTATTGTCTCGAGGAGTTCGATCTGCTAGTTCTTCATCCTATTGTGATGTAAAACTATTTTCCATTTTCTAGACAACTTTGAAAATTGATTCTAATAATTGCACTTTTTACATCTTTGGCAATTTGATTTCCAGGAGTGCTACAAGGAACATCCAAGTTGCCGTTGCGCAAACAATCCGGACGTCTGCATGTGTGATAAGCATGGTGCAGAGTTTTACGAGAAAAAATAAGCCCTTAAAATGCACCACTGTTAACATTCAAGTATACAATTTCACATAATCATGAAATAAATCAACTTGTTCCAATTGCAAAAAATATAAATTTACAACGTCTAAAACATTCATTTTATTCAACCACTTACATATCATCAAATCAGAGGACTTTTTTATAAATCAAAACATTTGTAATTAAATTGCATTAACTAGTAGTCATTGATTATGTGGGAAAATGCTGGCTGAGTAATGTACTCAGTACCGAACAGTATATAGGAATCCATTCAGATTTTCAAATATTTCTCACACTTTTTTGCTTCCCTAAGCAAGTACGGTTGTACGACTAAAAAAGCGTAGTTGTTTCTGAAAAGAAAAATAATAGAAAACCGATTTATAAGCGTAAATAATTAGGTACTTGAAACAAAAAGAGTAGATACGTACACCAGACAAATTACCATTTTTATTTTGTATACATATAAACAGCAACACCAAATTATTTTGTAGAACTATTTTCTAAAAACTAATGTATTATTTGTGCCAACAAATGATTCTGCAAAGTGTTAGTGTGAACATGCTCAACTTTGACGGTTTAGTTTGATTGATAGTGTAATCAAGGTATTTTTTTCTTTCAAAGTGTTCTTCAGACCAACTACAATTTTCTTTGTTTACATAACAATCCATTACTTTAATTGCTTTCTCACAACCACGTAACGTATCACACCAAATATTTTAGATATATTTTCCAAAATACATTTGGAAACGCACCGGTAGAGTTTACAAATGACAAGCTTCCCAGGCACATAATATATTTCTACAATACAAACCAGCGCAGATAGACCACAAGCTGCTATCCAAAAAATCACCGGAACGCTGAATCTTTGCGTGTTTATCTGATCCAATTTTATTTCCATTTTAGGTAGCTTAGATTCCTGCATCACTTGTTTTAAACTTCCAGTTAGTCTGAGGTACGCCTCAGTTTCCCAAATTTCCCAGATATTTGGGAAGCCTTGGTCTTGCATCCTGCCAAGTGATTTCATAACATAGTCTCTGTTTTGCGTTAAAATTTCAATAATTTCATAACCTTCATAAATTGTCTGTTGAATAGTGTGGCACTTAGACGCTCCCTGCTGGTTTAAAGCCTTATCTAGCTCCTGTTGCCACCTAGGTCTGTGCACATCAAGATCCTCCTTGTATTCCAGAAGTAACAACTTCTCCGTAATAAGCTTCGTATTATTTTTAAAATATGTTGTATTGACTACTTTATAGCTTGATCCAACAAGCTTTCCTAGACCAAGCAATCTTAGCTTCCATTTATAAGCCTCAAGAAGCCTAACCTCACTGCCATTTTGCAAAACGAATTTGTAACCGTGTTCAACTATAGCCTCTTGTATGGTATTTAACGTTTTTTCTGCTTGAGGCACGCTTACCACGCTTGTAAGGCCATTTTCGTAAAATGTTCCTAAGAGGAGCCCTGTAATTGCAATGGGAAACAATGACTTTTGCAGTGGCTGCTTTGTTATACCAGCAACTAACAAGCTAACATATGCAAAGCTGTTGCCTACGCGTTTTTCTAAGAGTTGGTTAACCTTTAGAAATAATACAAAGCTTGTTGCTGCCAAAAGATAGGTGTACGTCTCAAGACTTCCTACCCAAATGTGTATATCAGTTTCGTTCTTTCCTTTATTTCGAAGCTCACAGTATACTGGATATTTAAATGTTGATCGAAAATACTTTTTTCCAATAGTGGAGCTAACTGTTTCACCGCTGCTGTGTAAAATTTTACCAAGTCTTATAGTTATGTACTGTTGAGTGTTTTGGTAGCTTCTTAAAACTTTTAGTTCACTTGCATTATACCGAGGCTTTAATATTAAGGTCATATTATGCATTAGTGATATATCAGTTAAAGTAAGTAACTCGGCTCCGCATAAATGTGAGTGTTGGGAAGTGCGTACTTTGCATTTATATGCTTTGGTTCCAAATTCCTTGACGAAATTTTGAAATCCAAAACGCAAACTGACTAATCCTACTATCTGCTTCTGATGGGCATTCCAGAATAGCTTTTTATGAACTTTTTCCAAATTGTCGAAAATATTCTGAAGCATTGTAAGATCTACAGCAATGCTAAATTGATTATTTAGACAAAAGTTGTTGCATATTATATGCAACTCAGGTTGGTTGTTTGAACGATTAGTAGTTAAAATTATTTTTAACGAGACGGTGTTTGCCAACTGAACCAAGCCTTGCTCATCTTGCCTAGAGTTTAGTTTTTGTAGCCAATCTACAATAACCATAACCGTGGAAGCTCGACAAGCTTCTGGCTCAAATATTCTGTACAAATTCCAATATGGAATTGTATCCTGTGTCAATATAATCGTTTTCAAACCTGCAAGTTTCCATATGTATCTATTTTGCACAGTGCTGTAATTTGTAGTTGATCTGATTGTTTGTATAAATGGTTGGGTACTGGGTACTTGATATACTACTTCACTAAATGCATGTATGCAAAAATTGTCTGGGTTCAATTTTTAAAAAGTCTGCTCCAAAAGTTGGAAACTTTCCAAAATTGCTTTACAATGTGTTAGTTTAAGGAAAACAATCAGCAAAAATACAGCAACCCTAAATATTTTCATTTTAAAAACTTAAGTCTTCTTAGTGTGGACGATTGGATGCTTACTAAAATTGTAAAGTTTAAAAATATTGTAATAACCACAAGAAAAAATAATTATATTTTGCTTTCTTCAACTAAATATCCTAATAATTTCTGAGAGCTTTTTTCCAGTATAGAAGCACATGTAAACGATGAAAACCCATTTCAAAAATGAAGGCAAATATTACAGAAAATGAATTATGTTTGCCCTACTCTTTAGCGTTTGTCCTAATTTTTTATAACAAGCTTTTTATGCAGTACCTACCGCGTTATGTGTGCGCGTGCATGTCAAGGATGCAAACATAATAAAAGACATCAAGAAAACTTATTGGAGCAAAACATCCTTCAATTAGATAATGTTTATGAGAACGACAACTCACCTAGTTTAATAAACTATATTGATTGACATAGGTGATTACAAATCGAAAACTCTTCACATAGTCTATTTTCCAGTAGAACCACAGTTGTAAAATATGTTGTAATTTTACCATCTTTCAAATTCTACAGAAATAATTTATAATGACAAATTGTGTTTTATGATTTGGAAAACAATTTGAATTTTTTGTGTCAATAAATTAGCGATCTCCATTCAAGAATTTAATTATTTTATTTATTTATTGAAAAATTTACTAATGAAGTAAATACAACAACCACTACCAATCCTTAAACCAAATAGAGCAGAAAGCTTTAGTTGGTTTGCGTTCGTACTTATTTCTCTTATGGTCGAATAAAGTTGAATAAATAAAAATATAAATTATTTAACTTTGAAAAAGTTATTGTAAATACAAATTGTCATGTTTCCAGGCGAATTAACAACACTAACATTTTGAGCCAAGCAATCAAGTCTATTAACAGGACTATACAATTTTCCTATTTAGTATTTTATCACATTTTGAATTTCCAAATTACTAGTTTTGTATTGTATGCAAAGTAGAAGCTAGGAACGAGTTTACAAAGTTATAAACTAGCGCCAACAAAACTATAAAAAGAATAAACTTGAATACAGAATTCAAATTTTATGTAAGACTTGCCTGATAAGTGACAAAAATGAGAAGAGAGATTGTTCCTGCAGGCACTTAAAACACTGAAGGGCATATGAAAACTTGTAACCGGTTACAAATTTAAGATAAAAGTACATACTTATAAAAAGCGGCCGCCGTGCAGTTTTCAGGTAATAAAACAAAAAGTGTGAAATGTTTGAACTTTGGCAAAAACAAACTTGAAAAAACACTTCATATTTTCCACACAGGACAGCACGTGTTCTACAAGACTACTTCCACATAGTTGTTTAATATATAAGCACTATTTTTACCACAGATGTGAGTTTATGAAGTACTTGTACATTTTAGTTTATCATCTTATTATTAGAAACGTCCTTCTGAAACAAGAAGGCTTAAGATGGTATAGCTTGACTTAAATTTGTCCAGTTGTGCTGAAATTATCCTTAAAATACATTGTTTTCCAGGAATTGAAAACGCTAGCCCAAATATAACGTTTACTAGGGCTACTAGACCAATTGCGAAAAATAGATATGCACATTTTGAAGGAGTTCAACTCTTCAAAAACTACGACTTTAATGGAGACTGGAAAAAATCCAAGAAAGTAAAAAGTTGGTACGAGTAAGTTTCCAATAATTTATAAAATTAGGATATCAGAACCTGTAAAACAGAACAATCGAATTAATAACTTATTGTTTCTCGAAATTTTAAGTTAAACTTTCATTTCAAGTTTTCAGAGCTTGCACTAAATCACACTAAATTAACTAAAAACTGCCTAAAGTAATAAAGTAATACCGAGTTGAGTTAGAAATACCAACTGCTGAGGCCCGATAAAATTTCGAGGACGTTCCATTCTAATAATAATTTTTTGGACAAGCACCACTTAACAATTGCTACTCCAATAATAATTGACTGAAGCTAACATGATTGAAAACACTTACACAAATTTTATCTCACCGTAATAGTTATTTGTTGTTGTAAGCAATTGTAGTAAGTAGCGCTAGCCATTTTCTAATATGTACGTTGTCGGCTGTCCGTCCGATTATTTTCTTGGTCTACATAAACCAATATTTTAATTAAACGGGTAACTACTACAATAAGTCCTAATTTGGTTATGTATTAAATACTAACCAAAATTCTAACTTGTAATTCGTCAAAAAAACGTAAACCATACAAACTAAATGGTGGCGCTACAATTAACTCTATGCTTCACGCTTGTTTTCGATTAAAATCATTTAACCATCATCACTTAAAATAGTTGTTTATTTGACAGAGGAGAAGAGACTTGAAGCAAACTTCGAAAAACCATTGTACAACGTGGTGTTACATTAAACTTTATGGCAGTTAATTGATTTATTTTGCCTAGTGGTTATATAAGTACCACTTTATATTTAGATTGATGAAATGCTTTTACCATTAGTAACAAACAGTTTTAACTTAAACCGAATGTGTGAAATACCTTAGTGTCTAATAAAATACTTATGTGCTAAGTGTGTCGTAAAGTGCTTCCAATCAAATTAAATTTATCCATTAGTGTCACAAAGCACACAAACATTTAGTCCATTTACCGGAATGAAATTTTATAAGGGGAAATTATGAGCAAAGCGTATACAATGAAACAATTTAATTATGTTGGACAGAGTTAGCTGATATATAATATGTTCTATAATGGAAAAGTACAAGTTGGACTGTCTTTGCTTTTTCTTTTCAAAGTAAATTGTTCTCGCACTAATAGCATTAAGCAGAGAAAAGATACTCAAAATCTATTAAAAAGTCTTTTGAGCATTAAATTTACTTTTTCATTAGTGCGGTTATCTTTTCATTTTGTGTTGCTTTTAGTACTGCTAATACCACCAAGGTATTCCTAAATATCACAAAGCATAAAAAATATTTTTTTGCATCATAGAAAGCTGCATTGATTAACATCATTGACAAAAATAAATTGAACCTGGCTTAACTGAGTAAAAAATTGTAGTTTTAACGCAACTTGTTTTTTTCTAGTTTAAAGTGAAAACATTATGACTTATTCAGGTTTATTTTTTAATAAAAAGATTTGCATTGCAATAACTCATTTGGATATATTCATCGCCGGTAAATTTTGTGCAACATAAGTTCACCAATCAAAAACAAATCTGTTAGAACGTGTAAAAGGTGATTTGCTTCTACGTACAAGTTTCACAGCAAAAGTATACATGGCGTTTTTCTAATAGCAGGAAGTATAAACTCACTGAACGAAATAATACACTTTGAGGTTCGAAGTATATGAACTAAGGAGCTCGGAGTCATAAGGAACCTGGTTAACGAATCGAATATCAAAAACAGCTATCCAATTTGGTTAACACATAAATATCAGTGTACTCACTATAGGCCAGGACATCAGCAGCAGCACTGTAAACTAGATGACACTATGTACCAATTTTTAAGTATTCGGCGGTTGCCCTTTCCAAAAACAGTTCTCAATTTAGAAATTATTAATTCATATCATAAAACATTGTTTTAAAATAAAAGGAACTAAACGACATTATAATATATTCTCGAATGAAATAGGATTCATCTCTTGTGAGCTTGTTCTGCACGACAATGGCTACGAAATTGGAATTCCTTCATTGTCTAATATTCAGCTACTTAAAATTAATTGCATTCTTTCATTCAAATTATGATATGCCGAGAATCTCAATTTCAGACGCTCGTATGGAAATGAACATTTTATCCAAAAAGTTGGTTTAACTATTCTAAAAATACGCCTTTTCTTCTTAAAATATGCTTTGATTTCCGCTTCTTCTCTTCAGTGTAGATTCAAGTAAGAACGCTGTGTCAAAATTTGTTTTACATGGATTTCTTCGACGCCACTGAATTTACTCCCCTTTTCCCTTTTCCCATCTCGCTTTCACTTTTTCTTACGTGACCAGAGTATAAACGTCAATGGTTTATCCCGCTTACCAGTTCCCGACTTTCAAGCTACATAATCCAAGAAAAAACCGTAGACATGGGTCTTACGGTCGGTGGCGAGGTAACAAGCATCGAAAAGAAACAAGCGTGAAAAGCGGTATTGACCAGAGTTGAACAGCTATGTCAACGTAAAATATAAATTTTGCTGAAGTTCTCTCTAAAAATGTAATGCACACTGACAAGTGCTTACCTTGTGTAACATCTACTGTAAAATATGAATAATTTATAATGGAAAAATCTTCTCTAAAATTTATGTAATGTTCACTACTGTTAACATAAAAAGCTACACAAATTTTTTAGGGCTTTTTACATAAATTTTGTACAGTTTAGGATTAACCCTGTAAAGATTTTGCTATAAGTTGTCTTTTGATTCCTATCCACCACAAAAAAAATTGACTAATGAAACCTTGTAATTTAGTGAAAAACAGATGTCCAGTGGATGATGAATACATTAGTCATTAAGATGCTTGAAAAGGCCCTTTTCAACTGTCAAAAGCGGTCTTCATACTAAATCAAACGTATTGTATGCTTTTCATTTTTACCGGACTAAAAGTGTTAAAGTTGAATGAGTAGACAAACAAGCAAATTTTGCGTGTGTAAAGTGGCTAAGTATCAATGATCAATCAAAATTTTTGAGTAAAAGGCTTCAACAATGTATTTTTACAATTTTTATAGGCACGTTTTTGCATAACCCTTGCACTCGACAAATTAATGGTATTAAAGCAAGCCAAAAATAGACATAAAGATATTTTTATTCACACACAAGGCAACTGTGCTTTATATTCTGATGTTTAGGCATCGTTAGTAACTCATGAAACTTGAATCAATATGCCTTTAACCAAAATTGTTACGGCCTAATGTGCTGATGATTTACTGCAGGTGTATTTGGTAAATTGCATGAATTTTTTTTTAAAACCCCACCCTAGGGTGGTGGTTTATATTTATTGAAACTGGTCAGTGAGACCAGCCATCAATATTTTAAATAATACATAGAATTGTGGTATTATAAGAAACCAGTGTTTACTTATAATTTGTTTATTAATGTAACGTAGTTTGTTAGATCAGGTCAAAGGGTTTTTTCCTTTTAAGTCTTTTTGTCTGATTGTCAGTGACCAATAGTTGAGTCGCCTCTTCATTGGTATGAATCTGCAGCTTTCTCTGATGTTTGAGAGCCAGTTTAGGTATGACGTCATGAACCATAGGTACGTTTAGGTCTTTGTGGAGGTCAGTGTTTCTGATGTACCAGGGCGCGAAATTGCATGAAAATTGACAGTGTTTTTATGACGTTTACGTTATAAGTTTTTAGCAAATTTTGTAAATACTTGTGCCGGTTTCTTTTGCTTGTTGTGTTTATGACAAAGCACGTTTCTATACTCATTCTACGATCAGCCATTCAAATCAGTTAATTGCCCATGTAAAATGTTTTCACAAAACTTGAGTTGTTTATTGCTTTACTCTTTGATTACGGTGACATTTTCAAAATATTGTGTTACAATTTTAACAAAACCAATTAAATTGTCTGTCAATTATAGCGGCACATATATGCATACAAGTACACCCTACGCATAATATAATTGATTGGTATTAGTAAGTTTATTAGTTCACTTAAAGTAATACATATTTGGAGAGTTTGTCCGGATAATTACAAATCAAAATAAATAGTAATACTTCTCACGTGCTCAAACAAAATTTGTTCGACATTTAAGCATCACTAAATTATTATATAAATTACGCAGTCAGAATTTGAAATACGTATTTAAGGAGAATATATTGTAATCATTACATTCAAAAAAGCTTTTTTGGTTTATTCGGTACGAGTAACAAAACTATTAAAATTGCTTGACAACATAAATTGACAGCTTGTTAGTCATGGCGTTAAGTGGATAATACCTAGACAATTTGAGTCAAACAAAATTGACGTATTAGCGCTTGTCATTTTCCGAAAAAACTCGTTAATGAAATATGGTTGTGACAAGGCTATATACAAAGCTACTTCCTTATCCATGCTTCAATAAATTTGGCAATGTTAACGATTCAAATGGCTTAACAAGTTTAATCAATATATAGCACAATTGAAGTAAAAATTGATTTCAGGTAAACATGTTACTAGAACTACTAAAGTTATAAAGTAGGAAGAATTATGAATTTGTTGTACGTCAAATTAGACGAGCAAAAACATCCAGAAATCGTTACATACAGAAATGAGCGAGAATTTACTCTATGAGACTGCTATTTTTTGTAAGTTAGGTAACTTTAGGCTCTATTTTATGCCAGACACAACGAAAGTTCATGAACAAGCTTTAAAAATTGCAAAACGTCATTTTATAATTGCGAAATCATCTAATGATAAGATGGTAAGTATATATACTTATAAAAATCTATAGGAATATAATATGTTGTTTACGTAAACGTAAGAAAATGCATGATAAATAAATTTAGTTGTCTGAAACGATGTGTAGATAATTAGTGTATTTTTTTAAATATGCGACACATGAGTTTGCAAAATTTTTCCTGATTTTGGGCATTCAAAATACCGCCTTAAAACGCTATAGATCCAGGTTTATTAAAGCACAGCAGCTGCAAAAAATTGTGTAAATTTCAATAAAATTCCAAACACATTTATTAATAATTATGACAGACTGGTTCATCATATACCATTGCCTTTGTGTCAGTGTTACCGTTTTTATCAACAGAATCTAAAACAATTCTAGACACAAGCGTCAACTGTTTGACGTCATTGTTTTATGTATTTGTAGTCACGAAGGTGATTATGCGTAATATTTGAGAGTGTAATAAGAATGAAACCTATCACGGTAAAGCTAAAAGCAATTCTTAATCAAAAAAGTTCTTGTCGGCCTTGTACATTTGTGCCAGCATTGAAATGGGCAGTAAAACTCAAACGTCAATTGTTCTTGTGTTAGCAGAAAGTTACCCGAACAAACTTACAAGGAAAACTTTTCAGTTGAAACTCAGGTTATCACAAGCGATTGATTCCATTCCGCATACACTTTTTTAGGTAAAACAGTGGTCAAGAGGATTTGGGTTTCGTTTTTTTACCAAGTACGCTTTGTTTAATGATTTAAAGTCTAAGGGATGTAATATTGGATAAAAAAAGTGTATACAGATTATGTCCTCATGGTGACCTTGCTTCGTCAACAAAAAAGTATTCCTTGTAAGTTATTACTTAGAATAAACAATAAATTCTGAGAGCACAAATCAGACAACACGTCAAACTCCATGTGACGCAAAGTAGTAAAAGTAGTGTGCTTTAAGTTGGGTATATAAGCACAACTGCTAGAACAAAAGTTATTTCAGTTAAACCACGTTCCTGGCCCTGTCTTGGTTTGATCGCATCGTATAGTAACTTGAGAAGCCAAGCCACATTTGGTTGCATCCACAATGAAGTTGTACTTGA
>JAIQCH010000148.1:0-22983 GCA_029691765.1 Entomobrya proxima
CATGGCAACAACCTAATGTGATGCATAATGAATTGCAATTAAACAAGAACCTCCGTAAATGAGTAACTACCGGAAGCAACTTGCTGAATTATTTGAAAATTGATGCCCAAAAACATTTTTAAAATGCCCAGAAAGCATTTCAAAAATGCACAAAAAACGTTTCAAAAACCCCCAAAAAACGTTTTAAAAATGCCCATCAAATGTTTTAAAATGCCCAGAAAACGTTTCAAGAATGCCCAGAAAACGTTTTAAAATGCCCAAAAAACGTTTCAAAAATGCACAGATAACGTTTCAAAAACGCCCAAAAAACGTTTTAAAAATACACTAAAAACGTTTTAAAATGCACAGATAACGTTTCAAAAACGCCCAAAAAACGTTTTAAAAATGCACTAAAAACGTTTCAAAAATGCACAGATAACGTTTTAAAAATGCACAGATAACGTTTCAAAAACGCTCAAAAAACGTTTTAAAAATGCACAGATAACGTTTCAAAAACGCCCAAAAAACGTTTTAAAAATGCACTAAAACCGTTTTAAAAATGCACTAAAAACGTTTTAAAAATGCACAGATAACGTTTCAAAAACGCCCAAAAAACGTTTTAAAAATGCACTAAAAACGTTTAAAAAATGCACTAACAACGTTTTAAAAATGCACTAAAAACGTTTTAAAAATGCACTAAAAACGTATTAAAAATGCACTAAAAACGTATTAAAAATGCACTAAAAACGTTTCATAAAGGCCCAGAAAACGTTTCAAAACTGCCCAAAAGCGTTTCAAAAACGCCCAAAGAACGTTACGGGAATGCCAAAGAACGTTACAAATATGCCCATAAACGTAACCAAAATGCTCAGAAATGTTTCAAAAATGCCCAGAAAACGTTTCAAAAATGCTCAGAAAACGTTTCAAAAATGCTCAAAAGCGTTTCAAAAACACCCAAAAAACGTTACAAATATGGCCATAAATGTTTCAAAAATGCCCAAACGTCCAAAAGTGGCAAAAACGTTTCAGAAATGCTCAAAACCATTTCAAAAATGTCCAGACACGTTACACAAATGCCCAAAAACTCAATCGTTCCTTTTTGCAACTTTTTGAAATGTTGATCTAGAAGCCTGAAAATATGCATTAAAGATGCCATTGACATATGCTATCGTTCTGCCAAATTTGGTTCAATTCTGCCTTGTAGTTGCTGAGATTTCTTGTCTACGACTGACAGACAGACAAACATAGTGATCGCAATAGATACCTCAACATATAATGCCCTAAATATACCCATTTTTGACACTTTTTGAAATGTTGAGCTAGAAGCCTGAAAATATGCATTAAAGATGCCATTGACATATGCTATCGTTCCGCCAAATTTGGCTTAATTCTGCCTCGTAATTGCTGAGATTTCGTGTCTAAGACAGATAGACAAACATAGTGATCGCATTAACTACCTCAGCTATGCTTCCGGTAGTTAATAAGTTTGAACTGAGTATATACTCAAGTACCTTGAGGACAACTCACTCGTTTGTTCAACTATTATCATTAGTTTTTGTAAGGCGTTTATTCCTTTCCAGTGTTTTAGACAAAAATGCGCTGGATAAAGTTTTTGAACGACATTTGTCCACATTTGATAAATTTTTACTTCGTTTTACAACTTCAACATACCAAAAACTATTTGCTTTTAATTACTTCAATGTGCATATACTTGTTGCATAAAAATCTTTTGGTAAAAAATTGTTGCACGTTGAATTTATAGCAGTGTTTTAACATTACTCTTCAAACACATTTTTTAAACACCATAATGTCTTATGGTTCATCAGATTCTACTGCAACAATGACTAACGTTTACTAAACATGTTTGTCACTGGTGTAAACTGTTGTCCTTCGGAAATAGTTTACAACTTTTTCCGACTGGTTATCACCAAAGAACAGTTACTAATCACCTCATATATATATGTAGGATTACCGGAAAGTTCATTGTAAACATTTCATTGCGCACACTTCATCGAGAACACTTCATTGCAAACATTTCATCGCAGGGAAAGTTCATTGCAGGGAAAGTTCATCGCAGGGAAAGTTCATCGCAGGGAAAGTTCATCGCAGGGAAAGTTCATCGCAGGGAAAGTTCATTGCAGGGAAAGTTCATTGCAGGGAAAGTTCATCGCAGGGAAAGTTCATCGCAGGGAAAGTTCATTGCAGGGAAAGTTCATCGGGGATGTTTTTTCCAAAATGTTGAATGATGCAGTTTTAGAATGGGCTAAACAAAAGCCATCTACTGCTTGGAAAGCTGGTGGTTTTAAAGGTTAAGGAAAGAGAGCGGAATAGTTAAAAAATTATTTTCACAAAAAAACGATTATAAAATATCGTAAAAAGATCGATCTATCGTAAAGCTTCTAAACACTCTAAAATTTGTGAAACTTATTTGATATTAGAATAACTTAATACAAGATAAAATTTATATATTACTGATATTTGTAATACACTGACACCAGCACTACGACACACAATTATTCAGAATATTTGACAACGCTCATGTATTCTTTCTGCATTTCAAAGAATGTTTCCCCTTTCTACATTAATTTTTAGTCATACATTCTGATAATCATTTTACAAATAATGAAGAAACAGTACTTACAAGTCGTGAAAATTGTAACATCAAGTTATTATTCTAAGAAATGCATCAAAAAGTGCTATAGAATATTTGGTTTAGAATGGGTATTTTTAGAAATAACAAGTGTACAACAAACAGCCACAAATTTTGTTGTTCCATTTCTTACCGCGTAAGGCATTAACGTATCATTATTATTTTAAAAAACATGTATAAATCTTGATAATAATCAAAACACGCAGCAGAATAAAAACAGTTATTGGCTCAATAAACAAACATGATTATAATCATATTAGGTATGCATAATTATTTTATGCCAAGCCATTTTAACATTAGGAAACGGTACTTAATTCTATTAGAGTTACATGCTTTTGTCTACTGTTTTGTGGCACTGTTTCACTGCCTGAATAACTGTTGTCATTTATTTAAACTCAAATTCGCTTTTTTACAATTGTCAGTCAACTAATTATAATTATAGTTTGTTTCTTCGTAGATTAAAAAATACGAAGCCATCAAGCTAAAACATCTAGGCTTGAGTCAACACTACATGGCGTAACGTAAAGCTTCTGTGAAAACTTATTGCTCTTACTTTTATGTTTTTGCTTTGGCTGAAATTGGCTATTAACACAATTCATAAAGGTTGGTTGATTTTGGAATTTTCTGCAAATAGCTTATTGTAGTCATTCGCGTTTTCAATTAATAGGAATAGGGTTTGCTGAAGAAAAACGCACTTCAACAATTCTTTATTTCATGACATGACAAATTTCCAATTTATAGCCCTATCTCAAATTGTAGCCCTCCCTAGCAGGGGAAAATTTAAAAATTTAGCCTCTCTCATATTATTTCCCTTCCCTTCAAAAATTTATTACCAATTTTCCACTTTAAAATAAATATTGAACATTGAAGTCTTGACAGAGAAGGTTCAAAATAGAGGAATGAATATGAAAAGATATCTATTATAGTTCTTACTAAAAATACTATGTCCATTTGTTTATTAAATTATAAAATAGGATGAGAAAAAGCGTGTAGATATTATTCAGGTACCATTTTAATCTTAAATTGTGCAATAGTGCAATCTATACCTAAAATTCGACGATTTTTTAAAATTTTGGTGACTACAAGTATTGTTTTCCAAGTCAGTTTTAAATTTTAGCCTGTCTCTATTTATGGCCTCCTCCTAATTATAGCCCTCCCTGACAGAGGCAAATTTGAAAATTTAGCCGGGGCTATAAATTGGAAATTTACGGTAAGTTTTAAGAGAATAACATATAATGAATTTCTGTACGGTCTTAGAATGTCGTGCATTGTACAGGATACCCGCCAGATTTTGACAAGTGATCAATTCCTACAATAACGCTAACTTCACCACGAAAACCTCTTGTTGGAATCTTCATCCAATCTTTTCTCCAATCTTCTGGACAAACCATGGTTCCCTCACAAATGTACTCGCCATTATTCTGCCTAACAAATATCTCTAACATACATAAAATTCAATTGATTTTCTTTGATTTGCAAGTTTGAAAATGAATGTAGCATAATATATTATTATGTTATTAAATTTTTACTTGAGCTTTGAAGATTTTCTCACATAACTCTTGCAAATATTTAGTATGTATTACCAAGCCATAAGTAATCTTTATAAAATTGCAGAATGTATCTGTTCCAGTTTCTAATTGTGTGGCCAAAGCTATTTAACACAACCGCACAATACTATCATACTACCAACAAAAGCAAATACTTTGCGCCGCAGCAAATCCTTCTTACATTACAAAATGTTATAAGTCATTTGACATTGTGAAAATGCATGAAAACGTTTTCACGCTACTCCTCCCTTTTTTCTGTTCTTCGGCATGTTGCGATAATGCCATCTTATCACCATCAGCATAAAAGATGAGTGTAGATTCAAATTGACTTTCTTAGAAAGTCTCTGTTCAATTCCCTTGTCCATTGTCTTGGTTTTGGCGCATTTCCTAAAACTCTACGGTACTTAATGGTATAAATAAATAATTTTTAAACACCATGAATAATTTTTAAACACCATAAATAATTTTTAAACACCATAAATAATTTTTAAACACCATAAATAATTTTTAAACACCATAAATAATTTTTAAACACCATAAATAATTTTTAAACACCATAAATAATTTTTAAACACCATAAATAATTTTTAAACACCATAAATAATTTTTAAACACCATAAATAATTTTTAAACACCATAAATAATTTTAAATGCCAATTGAAAATTTCCCCCCATGTGAGGGTAAGCTTTCCCCCGGAGGTAACGTCAATGCCTTAGTTAGATTAGTCGTGTCAACTTTAGTTTAAGTTTTCAATCTGAGCTCAATAATTCCCAAATACAAAAAATAATTTAAAATGCTATAAAAAATTTTTAGGCACCATAAGTCAATTTAACCTTCATCATCATCAACAACATCATTAAAAGCAACATTGTTCGAACAAAATGTAGACCAATATTTATTTCGAAGTTTCACAACGGGGCATGTCATGCCAATTATTTAGTTGAATTCCCAGGGTCAACTGTAAAATTTTATTTCCCTTCTTGAAACTTCCTGCACGTGGTGGGGTAAGCTTACCTCCGGGGGTAACGTCAATACTATGGTTAGAATCCCCGTGTAAACTTTAGTCTAAGTTTTAAATTTGAGCTCAATCTGAGCACTTTTTGAAATTTCCCCCCACGGGGGGGTAAGCTTACCCCCGGGGGTAACGTCAATGCTTTGCTTAAATTCCCCGTGTCAACTTTAGTTTAAGTTTTTAATTTGAGCTCAATCTGAGCATTTTTGAAATTTCCCCCCACGGGGGGGTAAGCTTACCCCCGGGGGTAACGTCAGTGCTTTAGTTAGATTTCCCATGTCAACTTCAGTTTCATGTTCTAATTTGAGCTCAATCTGAGCACTTTTTGAAATTTCCCCCCACGGGGGGGTAAGCTTACCCCCAGGGGTAACGTCAATTCTTTGGTTAAATTCCCCGTGTCAACTTTAGTTTAAGTATTTAATTTGAGCTCAATCCGGGGGGCTATGAATATTTTGGCTGGGGACTAGGAATATTGCAGTTGTGGGGCTGGGGGCTATGCATAATGCGGCTGGAGATCTATGAACATTGCGGCTGGGGGCTAGGGATGAATATTACGGTTGGGGGCTAGGGGCTATGAATATTACGGCTGGGGGCTAGGGGCTATGAATATGACGGCTCGGGCTTGGGGCTATGAACACCGCGGCTGGGGGACGCGGCCGCCTACCAAAATCCCATGTGTTAAATTGTATTTAACCACAAAGGAGAGCAGCCCAGGCTACAAGTGTGTTCAGGAGGGTAGTCCAGATGAAAATGGAAATGATGGCAAATGCAAAGTGCCCGGCAAGCTGGATACAAAAGCTTATGCAAAAAGAGCCCAGGATGATATAGACCAAGTTTCTATCAGTTTTAGGGAGTTTCAAAATCAGGAGAAAAATTATGATGATGAGATTATAAAGGAATTTCCGGAACCGCCTTGTAAGTTGGAGTTGGCTCCGCTTCCGGAGGCAAGAAGTGGTGAAGTTCTGGAGGGAGGGTATTGCCCGGAAGGAAGCGTGTGTGCTATGATGACTTTAGTGATGCCCGGGGGATCTACGATGAGGAATGCAACTTGAAGGACGACGCTAAGCAAAGATTGGTCTGTCATGATACTACTGCACAGTTGGGCAAGTGCGAAGAGCAATATTTAAAAAGTAAGGTGGAGGAAGTGGTTAAGTATCTGGAAAAGTTTGCCAAGCTGGAAAAGGGGCAAAAGTGCTATCCCGAGTTTGAAAATGCACTGCGTTCAAATGATATTGGGAATAGTACAAATGGTTATCAGATTCTGAATTGGTTGGGCAGGGGGATTTTGTGCGATACAATGGGAAGGAACTTGGAGTGCGGGAAAAATGGTCAGTGTGAGTGCATTGGAGGAACGTGTACAAAGCCCAAAGAAAAAGAAAAGGAGAAAGGGACAGTTGGAAAAGGAGCTCAAAGTTGTGTTGATGAAGGTCGAGTCAACTTCTGGATGCTTACTGGACTGTCTTTGATGATGTCAGTCTGGATTCTCTGCTAGGTTCCAAGTTAATTGCATATTCAATACAGAATTAAATTGAACAAAAGAGCAAAATTAAAATTTGTATAGAAAGTGCTTTTTATTCGTTCATTATCACGAGTCATTTAATTAGCTTGCAAAATTCACATTAAACCTTACACTCAAATTCAGTCTAAAATCCATACCAAGACTGTAAATATTAGAATTTTTTGTTTTCTCCTAGCACCACTTTCTTCAACGCACTTTCTCTGAATGCACTCACAAGTTCCTTCCAGAGTGCACTCCAATCGTTTCTTTTTGTTACACAAAATCCCCCTATCCAGCCAATTCAAAAGCTCATACTTGCTCTCAGTCCCAACCTCAATGGAACCCAAACGCAATGTCAATTCCACATTGGGGTAGCACTTTTCTTCCTTCTGCAGCTTGGCAAACTTATCCAAATTCCTTAGCGCTTCCTTCACCTTACTATTTAAATACATACTTTCCTTCACACCAGCCCAGAGTCTCGTTAGTACTATCATGACAGACCATTCTCTACCCAAAGCCATCCCTCAGATTGCATTCTTCATCGTAGATCCCTCGGGAATCACTTAAGTCATAAGTCATCATAGCACACGCTTCCATTAGGACAATATCCTCCCACAATGGCATCCCCTCCAACCCTTCCAGCCCTCGCCTCTGGAAGCTAGGACAACTCCGGCACGCGGGGGACGGACCTGGCTCCCATTTCCCGTTCTTCCCCGGACAATATGTCCAAACCAAGATTTCCAAACCAAAATTTCCAATTTTAGGAGGACAGTTTTTCCAATTGGACATTTTACCCAATTTAAACTTTTCCAAACACAAAATTTAGTAATCTTCAAAATTTGTTCACATTAAATTTCAATTTTCTCTTATTTCGAGTCATAATAAATGCAATGCCAAGCCTAAATTCGTCCATAGTATCGAAGATCTTGGAAGATCGTTCGAAGTAGGAACTAGATGATAGATCTGTCTATTTAGCTCATTCTGCCTGTAGCGCTTGTCCTTTAATGGCTATCCTGCAAGCTTTTGTGCTAATAAAAATGACGTATGAACCTAATCTCCTTGCCGTAGTTAAATTAGTCTGTACAAAAAGTAAATGGGAGCTGTCTGATAAGATGTTCATTCTTCAAATCCATGACTCAACACTATTGTTGGTCCGTGGATTGTTCTGCATAACTCGTTGGTCGACACTCCAAAAACTTGGAGGGTAAGAACTTCCAACGCTGCGCATGTATGTGAGTTTAAAATATTCCAAAAACTTTTTAATATCATGTTGGTGCCAATTTAAAGCCTTGTTGTGTAACTTTCGTAATGTAACTTGCTTCGTAAATATCTTCGCAAGTGGCAGCCTTGCAAAGTGGCAGCTGGAAAAACGTCAGCCGCGGTGTTGATAATTCTTTTTTCGAAATTATAATTTTAGAGAAAAGGTGATACCCGTACGGGTTGTCACGCAAAACCATTAAAACAAATTTGTAGAAGGAACTGGCTTTGTTTGGACGCAAAGCAAAACAAAGCTGCAATGTCCATCTTTCGTCTGTGATGGAAAAACAGTGTGTATATATTTTCTGGTGGTCTCTTAGATTAACTTTTCTAAGTATTTCTGGTTCTGAGATTCCCTCTGGTTGTCTCCAACGCCGTACGTAATGATACAGGTTATTGCTTCTCGGAAAGGACTGCATAACGAAAGGGGTAGACTCCCGACACATAAACATGATAACTTTGCCTTGCCTAATGTTTTATGAATTAGGTAGAGTCACAGTATGCTAGGACTTTACACTAATAAGCTAAAATGTCAGATTTTGTAAAATGGAGAATCTGTAAGTGAAAAACTGTCCAATGGAAATTTTGGTATAATGGAAAATTTGTCTTCGTGGAAAACTTGGTTTTGGAAATCTTGGTTTGGACATATTGTCCGGGGAAAAACCGGAAGTGGAAGCCAGGTCCTAGACCCCCGGCACGCACCCTGTCTCCGGATTGTCCCTTAGAATATTGTCGTCATAAAAGGCTTCCTGATTATTTTCATCCACTCGCCACTCGGATGATACTAACTCGGTCCAGATAATCATGCAGTTTTATAGCAAACGCTTTTGTATCCAGATTTCCTGGAGATTTGCATTTGCCATCATTCCCATCCGCATCTGGAGTTCCCTCCTGGACACGTTTAAGATCGGGATGTTCCACTCTAGGATTTAACTGGTCAAGACGATAATAATGAAAGAAGACTTTGCAAAATTTAGTTTTTAGCTTGACTTCAGGATAGCTAAAGTCCACTAGCGTTTGAAGATTGGCATTCAATTCTGCTTTGGTGGCCGTTGCAACATATTCCGATCCTGGGGCTGGGGGCTCTTCCAAGTCGGCAAAGTACTGCCACGACTTTTCAAACTGTTCGGTTTTGGCCACAGAGCACTTTTCTCCCTCTTTGCGGGCCATTACACCTGGCGCTGCATAGCGGCCAAGATCCATCATAGGCATTACTTTTTCAACAAAAGTTTGATAGTAGGTCTTAAGCTCTTGGTTTCGTAATGGCACAGTGCGCGGATGAACAAAGGGGATAAACAGGGGATGGTGATAGTACTGCGATAAAGTATTGATTCCGTTTGTATTCCGATAGAGCCAAAATACGAGATGCAAAAACCTTTTCTTCCCGAGTCTATTGTACCAGGTGGGGAGGACCGAGGCAGCCCAAAGTTGTAGCATACCAAAACCTGAAGGTCGCCAACTCCACCATTGAGCTCACAATTGCCTGGAGTAGCGTATAGACCAATTGCACATTCGTCTCCGAGAATACGAACGAAGATTTGGGTACCGAATGGTCCGCTGGAGTAACAGCGAGGATAGTCGTAAGCATTGTCCTTGAAGCGACATTGGGTGCCTGGTTGGCAGCTAGGAGGCTTTTCTAGGTTGAAGGCCAAGTGGTATATGTTGGCAACCAGGGTACTGTGCTGTGGATCATTCCCGTGGTCAATGTCAATCAAGGCACAGATCTCGTCTTGTTTTAGGATACATCGCTTGACTGAGCTGCCTTGGTCAATGGGTGACATTGAAGCGCCTTCCGGACATTGACATGTTTTGGTCTGGAGGCTGCATACTAGACCTTGACGGTAATCATAGAGCTGCAGACTACTTGATTTCCGTTTGGAGTAGAGGTCAAAGGTGAACTTCCTTTGGTAGTGCCATGTCACTGAGTTGTTCCCATGATCTTTGTAGTCCTTGGTATAGGCGGGGTCACATGCTTGATTCTGTTGGAGGGTGAGTCTTGGAAGCACTCCTTTTTGAAAGGCGATGACAAAAGTGCGGTAGAGCTTGGACCTGACATATTGCTCTTGAAGCGGATGGACAAACAAGGGAGCGACCTCATCATGCTTATCGAAAGGTCAACCATTCAACGGCATCGTTCAGCAGTTGATTGCGGTCTTTATCAATGGATAGGGAGGAAGCAAGAGTGGAGTGGAAGGAGTTGAGGAGTCTATTTACTTGTGAGTGTTGTTTCCGTATTTTGATAGATTATTAATCTACAAACATCACGCAGAACCTAACCTACCGACCATTTCTAATATAGTTCGAAAATGTTCACCATACCATGTCGTACTAATTTTTATAGCTTTGCTGTAAACTACAAGCACGCTAGTACATTCCTACACTTAGCACAATTTAAAGAAATAGATAAATAGCAACGACTGAAAATGTTTCTATTGTGCACTACTGTGTTTAATTTTCTGGAAATCAGACAAATTGCTAAAGCCCTTATGTACCAAGTTTTAGTTCTGCATATATTTATTATCCAAGGTAGATGCGCAGTGCTACTTTCTCCTCCCAACTCATAACCAATTAAAAAATTATTACATATTAAGAATTATGTTTTCTCCAAAACGACATTCCAAAAAATGCCCAAATTAAGTCAATAGCTAACAAAATACTTTTATAAATTAGTGTAGCGTACAGAATTAAAACAATAGCAAAGGCTAACCACACTTTCCAATGAAACACGGCACGGCAAAGTAAATGTTCCAAGCTATGCGTAATTCGTTTTTTACCAGATCACAATAAATTATTTTAAAGGAGCTTTGGCTCATTATACCAGTTTTCCAACGACGAGCAGTTATTGTGTTGGCTATTTTCTGTTGCAGGATTGAAGAAGCCTTAAGCACAAGTCGCCACTGAGTGCTCTCCTCATATTCATTAACGCATTTGAATTCTGAAAATGTATGTTAGTAGCTATAGTAGCTATTTTCCCTGCTACTAGGTCTCCATTTACATAAGAGCTCAATCTTGAATAAAAGGCGTGGCGGCCTAATGACAGCGAGCAACCTTCATGGTTGAACACTCCTTCAGGAATTTCTCCGTTTGGTGTTGAAGCGTAGAAAATAGCTTTATGGTCATGGTCATGTCCGTTTTTGTTAATTTGTTTGCTTATTTCAAGTATTGAGTTGAAGTTTGAGAAGGTATCTGAACCTATAATTTGACAGGACAGCTATAACAATATATAGACAATTTATGCTTTTCAATTTTCAAAATTGCAAGGTTTGTGTGAAAATCAGAAACCGTATAGTTTTCAAAGTTGCGGATTCCCGTTTGTAATCCACTGACAATTTCAGAGTTGATGTTAGACACTATCACAATAAATAAAGCGTATTCCAAACTACCATATCCCCAGTTTTGAATTGCAGTAATTGTTTCGTTGAGTGTATCCGCGGCTAAAACAAACAATACGAATTAGCTGAAACGGAAATTGAATCGAAGGTAACCGACTTGCAATGATAGCTTTAAGTATTCTTTTGCAACATGGTCCAGGTTAAACCTTATATTAAAATTGGCCAAGTCATAGATTGTCCATGAGTACAATTCGTCCCCTGTGAAATGTCTTACTAGAGAATTTTCAACTCTAGCTTCTAGATTATTGCTTTCAGCAACGAAATTTATAAAACAGCTATTGCTTCTGCCAAATAACGAAAAGAGTAAATTAGAAGATGCTAACATTATCCAGTGTAACGTTAGTGCTACGATACGCAATGATTTTAAAAAGTGCATATTCAGAAACTTGGGAAAATAGAGTTTTGAATACGCTAAGACTCATTAAAGTAGGTGGTTTCTCCAAGCCACGCGACGAATAGTTGCGTCGATTTGTTGCTATGCTTTGTCTGTAAAATATTACTTAATAAAATTAAGCCACGCGTAATATCTAAGTATAAGAAGCAATTTTGTTAAGAGTTTTGACCTATTTAAATTTAAACCAAAATACGTGGGACGTACAATTTGCTAATGTATCCGGACAGTTAGTTTAATTAAGCGTATAATGCTTTAGTTTATACTAGATATATATTGCAAATACTAGTGCAAATCGGAATTAGGAATAAGAATCCAATGCTGGCGGGCTGTTGTGCAAATTATGTTCTTAATTTAGCGTTGTATAATCTGACTAGTTGCTATTTCGTATATTTCTATTCTAGTATCTTTTACATGTGGAAATTTGGTAACACTTGATAAAACTAAGCCCTAAAATAGACTCCCAAAAAACCCCTACTTTGCCATGCAAAGCTTCACAACGAAGTTATATGAAGCTACTACTTCCAGGTTCTATTTCTTGTCTTTAAAATTCAACGTCATACAGCTGCAAACCGAGTAACGTCCTGGAGAAAACATTTAGTCATAAGTTTGCTGAAAATGTTATGCTAACTTGTTTATGTCGTCTGTCTTACAAATTTTTTCAGTTGATAAGCGCGAATTTATTTTATTCACTGAGCCAAGATGACGACCACTCTGGTTTTGTTCTCTTTTTATATGAACACTCAGGCAAATCGATTCAATCCGTTTATTAATTGCTTAGAATTTAAGAATTTGATACTTGGCCTAAAAATATCTACTCAATTAAAGTTTGATCTATTTTGATAAAATTTTACAAATAAAATTGTATTGTAATCGACGTGTAAAGGGAAATTATAAAATTGATTGAAATTTCGTTTCTGAGCTGTCCATATTATTCAATTGAATTGCATATTTAACTTTCCAAGTCTTCAGGTCATACATGTAGCTTTTTTGTTGACATCACTCTTTTTAACGATCGTCTTCTTCATTGACCAACAGATTAGTCATATCCAATAGGAATGTTCCTTCTTTCTCTCTGGTGTAGGCTACGTCAACTCCCGACAAAAAACGAAGTCATCATATTCGTATTTCATGGACTTGCCTATATATTTAGCGCTGTAAAAATGCAATTACGATTAATTAAAAAATTTGGCTATCTTGGAATAAACATATGGGAGTAGAAGAACAATTTAAGACATTAAAAACATCAAAAAGTTAATTATTTTTTTAATTGCCCTGTTAAATT
Organism: Entomobrya proxima; assembly: GCA_029691765.1. Taxonomy (NCBI): domain Eukaryota; kingdom Metazoa; phylum Arthropoda; class Collembola; order Entomobryomorpha; family Entomobryidae; genus Entomobrya; species Entomobrya proxima. Next base: position 13,013 of record JAIQCH010000148.1, read on the forward strand.
TAACTGCGATTATTAACTTTCCGCCACCAATGCTAAACCAAATTTTAGCGGTTTTTGGTATTTTGGATGCCACCGATCTTAATGGCGTCTCTATTTTGTTTAGCATTGGTGGCGGAAAGTTAATAATCGCAGTTAAAGTTAACAGGGCAATTAAAAAAATAATTAACTTTTTGATGTTTTAATGTCTTAAATTGTTCTTCTACTCCCATATGTTTATTCCAAGATAGCCAATTTTTTTAATTAATCGTAATTGCATTTTTACAGCGCTAAATGTTCAATCACATTTAAACTTAAAACGCCCATAACTTCCTTGCGTTAGGTTTATTTAACTTGAATTTTTTTGTGTAACTATTAGATTGACACTAGTTATCGACCAAAACACAAATAATTTCGTTTTCCGTAACTTCGAAATATGGCTGTCTGGAGTTAGCGTAGCCTTCGCCTCTGCATCCTTCTTTGCCATCGATCAAAGCAATATATTCGTAATATTGATTCATAAAACGTTGCTTTGCCGTAGTATTGGCGACCATATTAATTTACTTTACGAACAGTCAACTATGGTCTCAAAACTGTCGAAACATCATAAAATTTTGCACAAAAGTCGAGTTTTGGTTATTCCAGATCATATTCAACTTCAACATTTGTAAAAAAAATATGTAACAAATATATACTAATACTAAACTACTACGTTTAAAAGCAGAAATTTGCTAATAGATATGAACATTCATTTCTACTTATATTAAAATTTGTTTAAATTAAATATTGCGCATAGGTAAACATCTTTTCTACAATTATAAAATACGAATAGTTTTGCAGAATTTATATTTTTCCTAATTGGTAGTAGTTTAACTAAATAATGAAAAGATAAATGAGTCTTGAAGCATTTAATAATTTGCCACAGAAACATCACCAGGAATCTCTCTGAAAACAAAACATTATTTATTAACGCGCATTTTGTCTAAAAATACAAAGCAATATCTTCATCATTTAATACAACGTATCAACTAGATCTAATTCAATTTCCTGTCAAACCTACGCAATTATTTTTTATAATAGTATCTATGTAAAATCCAGACACGTAATCAACTCGACGATATATTTTGTAGCTGGCATACAAACGAAAACGGCTACTAACAATTGCACCTACGCGTTAGAGAATTCTTACCAACCTACGACAAAATGAAAAAACTCATTATGGGATTTCCGTCCAATTTCCTCTCTGAAAGATAGAAGCGTGTCAAATTCACAGTAAAAACTGAACATATACCAACTGGTAAGCAAAGCTTCGTCCAAACTTAACCATTTCATCATGAACAATTTTTTAGTTCTTCAAATTTTCTTCACTTTTAAGTTAACGTTGAGTATATCTTCAACAAAAACCTCAGTATTTCATAAAAACATAACACCTGAAGATTTTACAAAACACTTGGCAGTTTTTTCACATTGCTTAATACACATAATCAACTACGAACAAGTAAACATTGCTCAACATCCAATTATGTATTCATCAGTTATTTTAAGCTACTTAAGCACACAACAAGTAAACCGAACATCTAAAACACTTGAAGGTTTTCGTCTTGAAGAAATCATGTTTTATCCAATTGGCAACTTACCATATACACGAACTCTCCTTCGTATGAAACCTTGGACCTGTGAGACGCACATTTATCTAATTCCACCTGTGCTACATTCGTATTCTAGAAACGTTGTCGCCATTTCACATCCCAACTTTTGGATGCAACCGCCTTCAAAATTGTCAAGTTTCCAAGAAAGATATGCAATAGCTCAAGTTAACACCAAATGGCGCTATGACGTGATAGTTGGCGATTATAAGTTGATTCGTAACTATGTGTGGGTTTTGGCTCTTCACCGACTTCGATATATGTACATCTCAGCTCCTTCTACAAACTGGGAAATTTTGTATTGGCTTACCACCCAAAACTATATATTTCGAATGGAAAGAATGTGTAGGTTTTGTAACAGTTTTATACCGTATCAGTTACAATACTTTAGTCGAAGACAAGCTACTAGTGTTCAAAAATTGAACGATTATTTGAAATCTACATCAGCAAACCAACTATTGTGGAAACTGGATGACAATATCTTTCCCACACATTCCATATCCCGCTTTCAACCTCATTCCAACCTGTTTCCATATTCGGATACCAATGCCAAATCCATCCGCAATTTGTTTATGGATCAAGACACAGAAGTATATCCGTTTTTATGGATTGAACAACTAATAGCTACAGCATTTTCCAACGACAGTTATTTTCAGAAGAAAAATTATTGTAAAGCCAGTCCTGAAATTTGCAGAAGTATTTCAAAGTTTACGCTTTACAAATATCTACCAGAGATTTCAATAAGACGAACGGGTAGCACTACTCCACTACAGTTTGCATTACACCAAAGAAACTTACTGTTTGCTGCTTGTGGTCATCTACAAGGTAAAACGCCGTTTAGGGAACTTATATCCTCTTATGATGTTCAGGCATGGTTGGCAATAGCATGTTTGATGCTAATTGTTGTGCCAATATGTTTTTCGTGGATGTATACACTTTCTATTTGGATACAAACCTTAGACAAACGGAAAACATATCTTGAAACTGTTTTTGAACTCACACTTCTGTCGTTTCAGAATTTGGTGGAGCAAGGGTTCTTCAGCAGTTGGACTGAAAAGATGTCATGCATTAGAGTCGCAGGCGGTTTTGTTATTCTAATGGCTGTTATATTAAGCAATGCTTACAAAGGCGACAACTTTACCAAAATAATTAGTCCATTACCGCCCATTCCTTACACTAATTTTGAGCAACTTGTAAACCACAACTTTTCAGTTTATACACAGCCCAATACAGCCTGGAGTGAATCTGGTAAAAGTTCAGATTCTTTAAAGAAGAAATTATTAAAAGCTAAAACAGTTTATGGCGTGCCAGGTGTACACTGTTCTTATACAGAACTTGCTTTAAGCAATACAAGTTATATATTTAAGCTAAGAAGTAGACTATTTTCTATGCTAGATGCTGACTCTATTCTAGAAGAATATACAGATAAAAATGGTAATTGTCACTTAAACCGGAAAATGTCAAATAAAGAGAAACTGGTAACGGCTAACACGAGAATGCTACCCGAACGTTTTTGGAAGAATCAAAATCCTTTTCTTGAAAACTGTCAGGCCAATCACGCGATATTAGATTACGAGAGTAACTTGCTGGACTTGCAAACCCAATACAATTTCTACCAAGCAAAGAATTTCAAACAGTATATTAGCTTTTCAGATGATGTTTTGGCAAGTGAGTTAATAGAACTGAAGTTTAAAGGTTGGGTGCCGGGAAAAGTGGTTAGAAGATTTAAAACGTTTTACGAAGCAGGATTGGTAGAATGGTATGAAAAATTCTGGAAAAGGTACTATGCGTGTCGTGGACTGTTGGTAAATTTAGGCAACTCGGACAAGTTTTGTGCCTCCAGTTTACAAGGAAGCATTACAGTAGTATTTTTAGTATTGCCGATGGGAATGTTACCGGGATTTATAAGCTGGTTGTTTGAAATTAGGATTATAGTTAGGATTTTTAGTACTTTGGTGCACAAAGTAAAACAATCTAGGAAACTAAAATGCTTGCAAATATTTGGCGACTGCTTGAAGTTTTCTTTTGTGTGACAGTTTTTGGTATTACTACAGTTATGCTGGTTCACTATCCTCTATTGAATCTAGTACATACAAATTGTTTAAACAATTACAACGTAAACTTAAATATGATTCTCTGGTACATATAAAGTCTACAGCCTATTTAAGCTTTCTGCGGTTGTTTGTTTGTTATATTTATTAGCAAAAGTTCAATATTATTTCACGTTTTGTGTCATAATGTAGTTAAAGCCGCGATAATACTTAAGTACTAGATGTGGATTTCAAATCTCAATAATCTTTGTAGTTTGTAGCTGTCACAGATTACTGCCAATTTAAAGGAAGTAATTAATACAACTAGTACGACAAATATTATATTATTCACTGCTTATGTAAGTCTTGTAAAATTGATAATTATTTAAAGTAACTACATAAAACGTTAGAACAATGATAAATGACCTACACAAAATCAACGATACATGATAAGAAAAAATATTGCAGAATAAATTTTGAATTTTATGCCAAACTCTGTTTTTCGTGCTAGTTGACACTGTTTACAAAATCTTATGATTCTTGGTTTTCTGCTGATGTCAAGGGTTTTAACACGTGGAAGGCCAGCAGACAAATTCAAAGAACTAATTTGCAAATTTGTCTGTACTAAACTTGTCCAACTTTGTCGTTTTAAAAGTTTATAAACATGATAATAAAGCTATTCTATCCAATTGGCTACTGAAAGTAGTTTTGACGTTACATCCGAATGTCAATTGTATTCAAGCAAACCCTTCAATAAAGTTATTTTTGAACATGAAACAATTTTTGTATTACGTGCAATACCTATATTATTCACTCTTAAAATTTTTCATGAAATATGTTTTTGTAGAAATAAGAGATTCAAATCTGTAAAACCCGGTTTTTACTTAATATTGTTTTCAATACAAAAGAATACAAAACAATTTACACAAAAGCCTTCAAACCATTTAAGGATTTTCACAATAAGCCGTGTTAGTAAACAAGCACTCAACTTCCAAATTTTACCAGCTCTCATTCTCCCAGATGCACAAATATTTCAGGTGAAATCCAATAAAAGGTGCTAAAGTTTTTATCAAATTCCGAAAAACTGGTTTCAACAAAAAAGTTTACTAGAACAGTCTCCTTCGGGAAATCTGTTGTGAGCTTGTCAAACAAAACATATTGCCGTAAAGCATTCTCCTGCTATGAGATATTCTGCTTAAAATCACAAAAACTTGATAACGTTCTGCTTATCTTCAAGTCTAAGAAATGACGTAGTTAGTAAATTGGTGGTTGCAAATAATAAATTCTGGTAATAGAGAGGTTTAGATGTCCAAGCATTCGTGCAAAGTTATTCTATTTGGCATTTGCAAGTCGCCCCGAATAACTTTCTGAGTGCAAACAAGAATGATTTGGCATTCAAGGCTCTCCGTGAATACCTCGGTATTCATTCCCAAAGTCAACGCTTTGCAGTCTCACGATGCCCACATTTTCAAAAAAAATAATTCTGCGAAATGGCCGCTCTGAGCGTCGCGCTCATCAGATGTTCTTTGTTTACAGTAAACTGCATACAATGAACATATGATTTGTCATCTGGGCTTGTTTTTGTTTACGTTTTTTAAACTTCCGTCTGGCTTATGAGACTGATCTCAATTTGCCCATGCACTGTGAATCCCGAGTGAATGAATCACTCAAAATCTAAACCAAAAATCGGGAATGCCAACATTCACTCAAAAAATTCTGCTTGAATGAATACCTAGCCAAGAAACCACAGCCATCTAAACCTTTCCAATAATGTCAGCTAAGAAGTACGTTATGCCTCTGTTGTGTACTTACGATTTTTATCAGTTTTCATTCTCCTACATGTACAAGTTTCCGATTGTATGAGACAAACAAACCCAAAAACTTGAAAGCCTGTAACAAACTTTGTCTTTGGTTTACTGTTGTAATACTTCTGTTACTAATTGGATTGCCAAGTAGTGTTTACTTAATATTGTATTCCAATAGGTATACAATATTAGTACTAATACTAATAGCGGTAATATGCAATACTAAAAAGCCCATTTAAAATATCAGCAAGAAACTGCTCAGCAATTCAGAACAATATGAAACCGCTTCAATCAAACATGAATATACAACGATATTCAAAATTACACAACACAAAAAGACCGATTACACAAACCAACATTTACTGTAAAATATTAGAAGAATTCATGTTCAATAGGATATATAATCAGGTTATTGATAAACTTAATCAATCTCAATTTGGTGCCATAAAAAAGTCGTCAACAACCCACTATATGGTATCACTATTTGAGTTTATACTGAAATCCCTTGATAAACCCAACACTTATATTATACTTGTCCTTCTCGACCTGGCCAAAGCATTTGACTTAGTTGATCATAATGTGGTTATATACTGTCTTAGGTTAATTGGAGTGGATGAAAATGATGTTATTTGGGTATCAGATTTTCTTCGTGGAAGGCAACAGTGTACTAGGTTTCAAGATTACCTGTCTAAATTCCTTAATCTTAGCAACGGAACCCCACAAGGAACAAAAATTGCTGTACTAATTTTTATTATCCTTGTTAACTCAGTTCTTATTGATTTCTATAGTAAGCATGCTGGAAATAACAATTTACTTAATGCATTTGTTGATGATATGGTCGTAGCCGAATGTGTGAAATATAACAGTCAACCACTAATGAACAGGTATATTAATGATATTAATAACAAGCTAAAAGCAAACAACATGTGCCTTAATCCTAAAAAGAGCTGTGTAATTGTCATTGATAAATCAAAAGGTAAAAAGTACTCAAATGTAAAAATCACTATTGACGGTCAAGAAATACCTCATGCTAATATAAGCAAGCTTTTGGGTGTAAAGATAAATGCAAACTGTGACTGGGGAACTCATATTGACTTTGTGTACATGAAGGCTTGCAAGAAACTATTCATTCTTTGAAAACTTAAATGTTTTGGATTAAGCTCAGCACAACTTAAAACTTTGTACATTCTACATATACGTAGTATACTCGAATACTGTTGTATTGTGTGGTATAATAGCCTTACCAAAGAACAATGTAAAAAACTTGTTAGTGTGGAAAAACGAGCTCTTTCCATAATAACTAGAAAATATGTATGTAGCTCAAATTATGTATCTATTTGTGAAAGTCTGTGCCTAACTAATATCGAAAAACGATGGGATGAATTATTGGTTAGATTTGGACTGAAAATTGTAAAAAGTGACAGATTTAAGAAGTGGCTTGAACCATATAAAATTAAGCGTAAAGAGAACTTTAGTAGTAGGTATAATAAAAATAAACACAATTTTAGGATTGTCAAATGTACCTATGAACGTTACCGAAGATCTACAATCCCATCCCTTATAAGATTGCTGCGTGAACATTGTTAAATGTATTCCTTAAATCTCTTCGTAACTTACTTTCTTTTTTCTCTAGTTTGTTAAATTATCTCAGCACAGCGCCTTGGTTGGCTGCTTGCAACCCTTCTATTTTTACTTAATTTTCTTGTAATGTCAAATCTATTAAACCATTGTATCATTTTCATTCATGTTAACTTTGTAAATTGTGACATGCTTGTGTAAGATGCAATTTTTTTTTTTTGGTCTTTAATAAATAATAATAATAAAAAAATTAAAACCGGAAGAATACCAAAAATTATCTGCGTGACAAAATTTGGAGGATTTGTAAGCGATGGAGTTACAACATGTTAGCCTAGGGGCTTCAAAGATGGGCGGGACTCCGACTCGAAAGGGGACTCCGGGACTCCGGCTCGAAAGGGGACTCCGACTCGAAAGGGGACTCCGGGACTCCGACTCGAAAGGGGACTCCGGGACTCCGACTCGAAAGGGGACTCCGGGACTCCGACTCGAAAGGGGACTCCGGGACTCCGACTCGAAAGGGGACTCCGGGACTCCGACTCGAAAGGGGACTCCGGGACTCCGACTCGAAAGGGGACTCCGGGACTCCGACTCGAAAGGGGACTCCGGGACTCCGACTCGAAAGGGGACTCCGGGACTCCGACTCGAAAGGGGACTCCGGGACTCCGACTCGAAAGGGGACTCCGGGACTCCGACTCGAAAGGGGACTCCGGGACTCCGACTCGAAAGGGGACTCCGGGACTCCGACTCGAAAGGGGACTCCGACTCGAAAGGGGACTCCGGGACTCCGACTCGAAAGGGGACTCCGGGACTCCGACTCGAAAGGGGACTCCGGGACTCCGACACGAAAGGGGACTCCGGGACTCCGACTCGAAAGGGGACTCCGGGACTCCGACTCGAAAGGGGACTCCGGGACTCCGACTCGAAAGGGGACTCCGGGACTCCGACTCGAAAGGGGACTCCGGGACTCCGACTCGAAAGGGGACTCCGGGACTCCGACTCGAAAGGGGACTCCGGGACTCCGACTCGAAAGGGGACTCCGACTCGAAAGGGGACTCCGGGACTCCGACTCGAAAGGGGACTCCGGGACTCCGACTCGAAAGGGGACTCCGGGACTCCGACTCGAAAGGGGACTCCGGGACTCCGACTCGAAAGGGGACTCCGGGACTCCGACTCGAAAGGGGACTCCGGGACTCCGACTCGAAAGGGACTCCGGGACTCCGACTCGAAAGGGGACTCCGGGACTCCGACTCGAAAGGGGACTCCGGGACTCCGACTCGAAAGGGGACTCCGGGACTCCGACTCGAAAGGGGACTCCGGGACTCCGACTCGAAAGGGGACTCCGGGACTCCGACTCGAAAGGGGACTCCGGGACTCCGACTCGAAAGGGGACTCCGGGACTCCGACTCGAAAGGGGACTCCGGGACTCCGACTCGAAAGGGGACTCCGGGACTCCGACTCGAAAGGGGACTCCGACTCGAAAGGGGACTCCGACTCGAAAGGGGACTCCGGGACTCCGACTCGAAAGGGGACTCCGACTCGAAAGGGGACTCCGGAACTCCGACTCGAAAGGGGACTCCGGGACTCCGACTCGAAAGGGGACTCCGACTCGAAGGGACTCCGACTCGAAAGGGGACTCCGACTCGAAAGGGGACTCCGACTCGAAAGGGGACTCCGGGACTCCGACTCGAAAGGGGACTCCGGACTCCGACTCGAAAGGGACTCCGACTCGAAAGGGGACTCCGACTCGACTCGAAAGGGGACTCCGACTCGAAAGGGACTCCGACTTGAAAGGGACTCCGGGACTCCGACTTGAAAGGGACTCCGGGACTCCGACTCGAAAGGGGACTCCGACTCGAAAGGGGACTCCGACTCGAAAGGGGACTCCGACTCGAAAGGGGACTCCGACTCGAAAGGGGACTCGGCTCCGACTCGAAAGGGGACTCCGGGACTCCGACTCGAAAGGGGACTCCGGACCCGATCGAAAGGGGACTCCAGGGACTCCGACTCGAAAGGGGACTCCGGGACTCGACTCGAAAGGGGACTCCGACTCGAAAGGGGACTCCGACTCGAAAGGGGACTACCGGGACTCACGACTCGAAAGGGGACTCGGGACTCCGACTCGAAAGGGGACTCCGACTCGAAAGGGGACTCCGACTCCGAAAGGGGACTCCGACTCGAAAGGGGACACCGACTCGAACGGGGACTCCGACTCGAGAGGGGGAATCCGGACTTCCGACTCGAAAGGAGGGGAATCGGGAACTCCGACTTCCGAAAAGGGAGCTCCGGGACACACTCCGACTCGAAAGGGGACTCCGACCACGAAAGGGTCCCGACTCGAAAGGGACTCCGACTCGAAAGGGGACTCCGACTCGAAAGGGGACTCCACTCGAAAGGGGACTCCGACTCGAAAGGGTGACGCCGACTCGAAAGGGACACCGACTCGAAGGGGACTCCGACTCGAAAGGGGGACATACTTGGGAAGCTCTCCGACTCGAAAGCGGGACTCCTGCGGATCTCGTACCTCGAAATGGGTCGACTCCCCAAGCGGACTCCCGCCACTCCGAAAGGGGACTCCGCGGACTGGCAGTGACTCGAAAGCGCGCGACTCCGGGACTCCGACTCGAAAGGGGACTTCCGACTCGAATGGGGAACTCAAAGGGATACTCCGACGCCGAAATGCCGAGGCACTCCGCCGGACTCCGTCTCGAAAGCATGGGATTTCCGGACGGATGCTACGACTCGCCAAAGGGGACTCTCGACTCGAAAGGTGAGTGATTCTATCCGACTCATTAAAGGGTCACTCGACTCGACAAGAGGGACACCGACTCGAAAGGGGGACTCCACTCGAAAGGGGACTCCAGACTCGAAAGGGATCTCAGACATCGAAGGGGACTCCGATCTCGAAAAGGGATCTCCGCACTCGTCAAAAGGCGGGA